>UZAN01039688.1:49917-92929 GCA_900618425.1 Echinostoma caproni
GAGGACGAAAAATCTCAAAAATATTGACTGTACGATTAAACTCCGTCAAATGGTTCATACTGGCTGTCAATCCAGTCCAAGTCATTCCCTGATACAGTCAGCTAGGATGATGCTCCTTGATGCAAACTCCTAAACTTCGACCCATTTAACTTGCTCCTTAGTAGCAGGTGAAATGATAAACACAAAATGAGATCAAACTGGTGAATCATCTGTCTTTGGCCTGTTTAAAGAGGACAGGTTTGTACATGAATATAAAGTGGGGTTCAATCGCAAACTATTTGAAAATGACGGGCAATGGAATCCGTCTTCTCAATATTTGTGCAATAGCTTCTCCTCGGAATGAGATGGAGAGATAGACATGCTTCTTGTATGCTACATCTCATAATACTTTGGGTAGGTATGACACCTTGCTTCTATAAATAACGACTCAGATTATCCATTCTCAAGGAAAACATTTTGCAATCCTTTCAGTTCGAAATCGATGGAGTCCAAACTACAAAGGATCTTAACCCTAGTTTTTAAGTATTGAATCAGATGGGACCACACTTAGGTATTGTTTAGGCTATTCCGTTCTCATTTTCTTATGATGAATGCTTCTACGAATGAAACCAACTGCCCGTACGTCCCTATGTATGTACGTACGTCCCTTGCATGTACGTACCTTCTTTACCTGTTCAACCCATTATGAATTGTGTTGCATATAGATATCTGATGTAACACTAACAATAACCTTGTTTGCTAATGTGTTCTTACAAGAATAACATAAAGATTTGCATAGTAGATTGATTTCTTTTTACAGGAGAGCTAATGTTGACTTAGTCATTAGGTATTTAGGATTGATACTACTTTATGCTTTTGGAAAACATATACGAATAAAAATAAAGTTTCGACATCCGGCGATAATTTCTTGTTACAGGTAATTCAACGCTTTTAAATGGGACATACGGGAAGATAAAATGGGTGATGGATAGAAAAGAGATTATAGAATAGATTTGTAACTGTATATAGTGGTTGATAAAGCGACTGTTTGAGCTAGTGAGGTTCAAATCATAGTTGATATATATTGCCTTAGGTTGAATCCAATCAGGAAATAAGAATGACAGAATGAAACAACGCCCAAAATAATACTGTGGTGATTGAGTTGAGCTGAGTCTTTTGTAAATGAAGGAACTTTTATGAAGGTAACAATACGTGCATTGTAAACAGGAAAGCCAATTTTAAGCGCAATGTAAAAGGTAATGTGAAATTACCGTCATCATAGTCAAAATTTAATTCAGCAAAGAAAGCTCCCTTTAAAATGAAATTAACCGGTCCAAAGATTTATGAAAAAATGAAGGGAAAGTGGTTATGCGATCCCTGAGCGTAAATATGGTTGAGCTCAGACTATGGGAGATAGAGGGGAGACTGGAGGTCATTGCTTATGCTGACGGGTATGTGGCCCGATGTGGCAAAAGTGAATGAAGATTAGGGTCATCTGCGCCCGGTTAAAAGTTGAAGAAATATGTGAGTAGGGAGGAAATGAAGACTGCGAGATAATAACGTGGCCTTGGGGGACACGACCGTTCACAGAGAATGAACGAGATCTAGTCTCGTGGAACCACATTATTACCATTGCTGAGAAACCATAGGGTACAGGGCACCAGTTCCGGGGGAAAGCCAAACTTATACCTTTCAGTCAACTAATGCACTACAAACACGATGAATTAGGTTTGAACTTCCAGCAACAATAACGATTGTTTTCGGTGAACAAGGAGTGTAATGGATCAGATATGTAAAATGAAAACACTATTGTCACTAGGAAATTGGTGACTCTGTACAGGCGCTCTCCCAATAGTATTCTCTGCTTCAGGTGATATCAAATTTGGTCACAAATAAGTGCTTCAGTTACGTTCAAAAGTACATATTTGAAAGAGACTGACATTGAGACTGATATTTATTGAATTTTCATTGACAGCGTTTGGGAAATGTAAATAATACCGCAATTCTCCAGGATATTTGGAATACCACGGCATTGAGAGATAAATAAAGGTATCGGTAATTTCGGGAAGCAGTTTTTAGGTCGATAGGTTAAACCTCATTAGGTATCAGTGATTTGTGTTTTTTAGCTAACAAAACTTTCCGTGACATTTGAGGTGGAAACAAGTATTTTGTAAGTCAACAAACCTCCACATGGCAAATTAAATGACATAACACCAGATGCAGTTTCTATAAACCGTCTAACTATACTCTGTGTTATAAAGCTACGATCCTCTTTCAGGGCAGTCTTAAACTTCCATTACCACCTCTGATCGTCTTTTCTCTCGAAATAACTCCACTGATTCCATTGATAAAAATGGCACCGGTCATGTATGGTGGTCAAAGGAACATCTTGGCCTGGTGACACACGTAAAACTCATGCAACATGGAGACCGTATGCAGATGCGTTAAGTTCTTGGAAAATCACCTAAACGGTATTGTTTAACGGTGTCAGGTCAGGACTTTTATTTTCTCTGGACAGCTTGAGGTGCCATCGAGAAAGACCAGTTCCCACTGATTTAACTACCAGATGCCTCCTCGGACATTCAGTAAACACCCATCGTGCTGCCTTGCTGTTCTAATCATATCACTTTCATTAGTATCGGAAATACTTTCAAAACACGCTTCTGGTGGTGAGATTTGAATAACGAACACACTGTTAGTTTTCTCAAACATACATCTTTGATTCTCACTCCAAATGCAAGTTTCAACGAATGACGGAAATGAAATGGTGAGTGAGTAGTAGGATGAACAACCGATTATATTTACTGGGCAGAACTTAGAAGCTTCAGACAAGCGTAGATGAGTCGTAGGATCATTTTAGCGTGCTCTCTCACAGCCTAGATGTTGTTGGGTATTCACGTACATTTTTAAACTGATTGATTCACCTGCACCTAGGTCCTCATCGAAGATCAAAATCTAGCCGGAATTACCGTCACATGACTGCTCTGATTCCGATTGCAGGTCTGATAACCACATTCGGGAGCTATACGTCACCAGGACATATAAACATGTGAGTTTTCAAAATAAAAAACAAACACTTGTCCACCTCCGGGACAAAATTCATGGCCTTCGTTTTTATTGCTTTATAGTCTATCACCTAACCTTACAGCTGACTTCGACTAGAGAGAACGATTCTGAACTAATTGTACGGAGCCTCAAAAAGAACAATTTAGTAAGAAAACGTGTATATTGAAATCTGGTTTTGTGCATAATGTGAATCTGTTGACAGAATAGTCAAATAGGGCAGATTTAGTAGCTAGTGCCTGGTTATCATGCATTCGGCTCAATTATTTATGTGATTAGTTTGATGTAAAAGGAAAGTTCGAGGCTCAGAAATAAGGGATAGCATTTCCCGGGCAGTTCCATACACGGTTCAAGCAACACATTATGTGTTGGGTTAGGAGTCGATCAACAGAGTCACATTCTCCAAATTGACCTCTCAACTCCACCGAAGAGCATCAGCCACCACTAACTGAAACACACTCATTCATATTGTGTCATTATCAGCAGCCACCGTGATGTATGAACACCGAACAGGTAAGCAAGCTGCATCCACTGCCCTTAGAAACCCATTGATGATGAATACTGGTTAGGACCCCACTAGCAGATCCACGGTCATATGTATTCTAACAACAATTATTGACACTTAAGGTTCGCGGAATCCACTGCAAGTAGGTGGAAGCCTAGCTTACATGTACAAAAAGAAATATCAATCGCACTGCCACTGCCTTGGCTGTATTAAAATTGTAATCATTCGATTCTTATTTATTTGTGAGTGTCTATAGGGTAATATCAAACTATACAGAATCGTGTTTTCTGTCATACTTAACCATTTGAGCTGCTGTAAATTCTACTTAGGCATAAAATAGCTTTGATGTGCGCTTTGTTTAATTTGTTTTTTTTAAAGCTGTGCTGTTATACCGTATTACGGAGAATGGTATGCCATCACTCCAGATATACAATCACTCAGATTTTACACTGCTTCTCCTGAATCAGTGAGAACAACTGGATTTCGTCAGTAGAAGCGTTTACGATCATACCTTATCAAATAGCTATGCCAGAAAGTTTAGGACTGTCCGGTAAGAAAAAGTGGGTGGGAACACAAAACACTTCTCTGCATTAAAACAGCCCAGATAAGTTTTAAATGATCAATTTATTCATTTATACGGTAGGTGAGATACATTTATCCTTTCAGAAGTTTAAAATAATAAAATGGAGTGCACCCGTAAATGGCACAAACCGTTAGAGATCAAACTGTGAAAAACATTATCAGAGATGGCAATGACAACCACGTGACTCAAGCAGATGTAATATGTAACATGTAACATATAACATAACACTGGTAAAAAATTATTCGTTTGACGAATTCCTCGAAGAATTTAATATGATTGTATATTACATCAAACTCAATCACTAGCGGACTGTATTACATCTGTTTTAGAGAATGTCATAAGCTTTTCTATTGACAAATATTGCAACAAATTCGTGCAATTTTCTTTCAGGAAAGACTCAATTTTAAATTTTAATCACCATCTGAAAAGGTAATAAATATGCTTGATCATACTGCTGACTTCCCTATATACATGTATATATATACGTATGTTTGTTGGTGAAGTAAAGGTAAATTTAATTCCGAGCGCCTTTTTATTAGTCTTCTGCGCATTAAAATCTGGAAATCGCAAAATTTCTTGCATTAATAAGGGAGGTTTTTGATAACTTTCACTCGCAAAATGCATCTGCGGAAGTCATATCTTTCACAGAGAAACGTAAGTATATCTTGTCGCTTGAGTTGATAGTAGAAAATGGTTAGGCTTCATTTACCACTATTTTTCACATTCGTACAGTCCAGTTCCAGCAGTTCGGATTTGAGTGTAATCGCAAATTTTTCCGTGTGAGAAGCAAGGATATATTAGTTGCGTCTACAGTGGTTGTCTTTGATCAGGGTGCGATATGTATTAGAGGAAAGTAACAAATGCTTTTGAACAGTCAAACTGGTGAACTTCGCGCAAATGTGACTGCCTTTAGTGCTTATAAGTGTCGAGGGACAAATAAAACATGGACAAGATGAAAGTACAATACCTGTATCAAGCTTACGAGTCATTTTGATAAATAAATTCCAGTTGTTTCTTCCTTGTGGCTTGGTTATTTTACAACTGTCGTCGAAATCGAGAAAACGCACACAGTATTGGCACTTGGCTAACAGAAGCAGGAGCATAGGTAAATATTAGTACATGTATGTTGTGTCTGATGAGGGGTAATATCATATTCAGGCCAGTGTGTGAGGCTCGGAACACAAAGCTCTGGGAGGAACAATTACGTCGAAAGTCAGGGTGTTGCAAGCGTCTGATCAATACCTATATATATAACTCCACTCAAACGTATATTTGGTTGAAGTCGTCGTAGAACTGGCAGCTTGTGCACAATTGTTGCACAATCTTTCTCAGCAATCAGTAATGTTTTCATCATTCAATGTCATGAAAGATGATATATGGACACAATTAAATTGGCAATTCTCGGGAGCCTCGGTACGCGCTGGTTGACATATAACTCACATATCTTTCATACCAGGAGTTCGGAGTTCCGACCCCGAACGGATAGTTGAATGCACACAAATATTGGGCTCGCAAAGAGAAAACTTCAATTCCAGCGCTTCTTTAGTGTAAGATGAACTGAAGGACCTAAGGAATGTGTGTAGAGATCGATTCCGAAGGACATACAGATCAAAATAGTTTTCATATTTCGATTGATGTACCCCATAAAATTCATTGCTTGCCTAGACCGAAGCATAATTAAAGTAGATTGTTTTTATCTCTCCAAGCACTTTATTAAATATTACCTATTCAGTGGCAGTCCGTGAGTATGAAAATGAACTCCCTGGAATCTCAATATCCTCATTAATTTATTTTTTTGTTCTTTTCATGCTTTCCCTCTAAAGTGCCCCGCGTTTACGAAACCTGGTCTGTTCACTCGAGATAGCAACTTTTAAATGCTCTGCCTTGGCACGTAGATTCGCGTGTTATGCAGTCTGCGTCATTCTATTATAAATCTGTTTAGCGGGCTCTTATATCATCACGCTCTGTCAATTGTCGCCATGAAAACTGCCCTTGTACACTGTGATTAACACCCAGTACTTCCCAGTAGGTCCGAGTATAACTGTCTCTTATTTTTATCATCATGATTTCCCAGAATTTTTCAATGTGGCATCAAAAGTAAGCCCGAACAGTTCAAAATAAGACCTCAGATTTTTGGTACTGATTGTAAGTGCTTAGAATTCACCGTTACATTTAGACCAATCGGTTATTAGAGATCAGTAAGCAGGGGATAACCACAGCTACGAGGGAATACTTTTCACTTATGACAAGTGATAACCGGAAACTGAAAATATTGTGATGTTGAATTACACAAAGCCGCATCGGAATGGGCTTTTAACCGGAACAAAACGGAGCCTCAAAGTATCAATTTTTAAGTGCGGAAGCAGGATACAAACGCGAAATTTTTATTCCAAAACAAGTCAGTGCAAATGCCGAAAACATTTTAAATACTTAGAACCATTTATTAATGATGTGATAAAAATCCATAGAATGAATAAACCAACTTTCTTTTTAAGCACATTACGATAAGTATCATAAAACAGTGAAAGAACCCAAGTTCATTGAATTTATTGACTAAAAATCATGCTATAATTAAACATGTATGTAGAAATTTATATTTACCTTTTTTGTCCTAAAATGCACAAAATTCCCCGAAAATTTCTGAACAAAAGTAGTACGTGTAAGTGTATTGTGTTCTCACTTTTCTAGAACAAGAGAAAAGCGAGTAGAAACGTTCCCCATATTCGGTTTGTTTTAGCGTAGTTTGCTGATTAGAATCAAAACGAACTTTTTCCTAAATCGCTCCCTGTTAATGATACAATCACGAAAATTCACAAAAATTCCAGATGACTATTTTAAATAGCCTAATAAAACCACGTCATTTTGTACTTCATTGTGTATTTCACAATATCAATAAACTAAATCTAGAAACTGAGCGTAAACAAGGGTGTGTTAGGTTACTCATCTGTTGAATTTATGTGTTCAACGTACGTGCCCTGTAGGTATATATGCAGATATTTTATGATATGAAGTTTGGAGAAATCCCGTTCGGTTTTTTGCAGGTAATTCCTCCTACATTCAATATTGCTGTGATTTGGTTGAAAAGAAAATAATCATGCATCCTTGTGATTGTCCAGTAAAGTTTATAAATGAGCATTAATTTTGGACAAGAAAAACAAATAAAAAATCCTTAGAAGCAGACGATCATCCTGAATTACATAGATAGTCACCTACTTATTTATTTCACCAGTGTCAAACATTTCTCAAATTTCGGCTCGCTTTCATTGTAAATGATAAATTAGGTAAAATTGTCGGTAGTCATTCGTCGACAGAAGCTGTGATAAAATGTCGGCAACAGCTGCTTTGATATCATCGGTTTGGCTTCTTCCATTTAAAAGTAGTCACTCGAGTAATCACTCGATTGTTTCGATGGCTGATTGCATCCTAGATAGGTTAATTTGTCATCTATTATACAAGATGTTTATTTTTCTCGCAGCTTTCATACCTATTTTTAAATACATCACGACTGTCTACATTTATTGATTGATGAAAATTCGCCGCACCAATGCATCAGTTCAACATGGGCTTCACTTGACTTCCGTCAAGAAGTTGCTATGAGATGGGCGAACATTGTTTAATTTTAGATGAACAATTTTACGGAAACTGCATAATATTTAAGATGCACTCACGTTATCTTTTTGAAAAATCATGTGTCTTTTGTCTAAAATTCATCGAAAGCACTGAAAACGTATTACAGGCAAACAGTATAAAAAGCCGGATGTGACTTGAATTAATTATTGTCGATTTTGAATACTCATAATCAGAAACCAGATTTTTCTCACCCAGTATCCAGAGCAATTGGGATAAACTAACTAAACGCTGAATAAGATTTTCGATTTTATGTTTTGCTTTACCAATGCAATCGGAATGTATGTTATCAACATCAGGTGTAGACGGGGTTGATGAAATTCCGATATCACTGACATCCAGCTAGGTTCATTCTCAGTGTGATCCATGGGATTAACAATCTGCTAATAATTCGTAACGGCGCCAAAATACAACAGCAGACAGATTTCCACATAGTTACTTTTATTCAGGAATGATTGATGGAGAAGGATATCACATTGTGATACGTCGCGCAGGAACCAGATTCATAGCGAAAGTGTAACGTCTAACATTGCTTAGGATTTTTCCGTTTATGGACTATTGGAATCAGCAATCCTATAGATCATTACCTCATACTATGTCTATTTTTCAATAATTTCATTAAAACATTGATCACGGTTTAACCTGCATAAATACAGACTACCACAAAACTCGTGACGGACTGAAAGAAGCTTAAACGTATCTAAAAATATAAAGTTTATCCAGTCTGGTAAAGGATTTTTCACATCTTACATTAATCTGTTTCGTTACGGTTTACCTAAACAATTTTCAAACGCCTCAGATTTGTGGCACTGTTTTTAAATCACCTGCGACTTCCTATATATTTTGATGAGATCAGTTGTGGGAACGAACCGCGGACACGAGTAGCACGAAATACGTCTAATTTGGATTTCTGATTCACTATGAGATTGTACTGCGATCGCAGGACTATGTGCGTCACTGTTACATTTTATGACCACACTGAGTCACACGCGGTGAGGTCCTTTACGACTGCCATCCTTGGACTGACTCATTGATAATGTGAACCACGTCCCTTTTTTCTTACTGGGAATCGAACAGGCAAAATTCTGCTTGGGATCAATACGCTCAAGGTCAATAGACAAACCACTTTATGTGTGTGATCGTATGGGTTAAACCAAAACCCCAGGTAATATACATCCTACTGTACATTTTTACCCCTCTGGTTCACATTGCTGAATAAGAAAACAAAAAAATAAATTGGGGAGAGGTAAAAATGAACATGAACGAACAATGGCCTGATTATTATCTGGTAGTTTCTCTCGTGAAGAAGAAAAATGTACAATGATTTGCCTTTATATTTTACTGGAAAGCAGCACTGAACTAGCAGGACTGCGTTGGGTTCCTATCGGAATCAGTAGAATCCCACAAAGTACCCCTATCTCCGATATCCTACTTCCTAACAGTACAAGATTCGTTGTGTAGGTTACTGGTTGCATTATTCTCAGTACAACCTATTACCAGTTTAAGTGACTTGGGTTTAATCAGCTGACTTTGTGTTGTCCTCAAATCCTCGGCTTTCATCACGTTTTTCCGCCCATCAGACGCAATAATCTATCTGATGCGGCCGCTTTGTTTACTACTACCACGGGTAGCACGTGCACGGTAAACTGATAGTCGTCATAGTAGTAACTTGTGATATCTGTTGATGGGTGTGTGCTGCTGCATTTGTGACGTATTGGACACACCATTCGGTGAGAGCCAACGACCACGGAGACGACGAGGATTATAATGCTGGTGTAATCGGGTGTGTTTGTGTGTGTGTGTTCGCACTTAAACTTGTTTCCTTATTCGCGATAGCGGGAACACTGAGAACAACCACGCATAAGCACACGTACACAGAGACAGACTGGAGGAAGAGGAGGAGGCAACCCACATGTCGCATACTTGAATTAGTAACACACAGTGAAATGCACATGAACACACCTGCACGAGTTTTGCTTCAATTCTGAAAACTGAGAGCCAGGCAGTTACCCCATTCTTCGTCAGATTATATTGCATTTTAATTTTGTTTGCAGTTGAGAAGATTAAATAAATGTTTTAGTCCGGATAGAAGTCTAATCCGGCTTAGAATTCCTATTCTCTTATATTTTTCTTCGTCGTTACTATAGTAACGGAGATGAATCGTTAATCTACAACGCGAACAGTTGTTTGCATTTTCGAATACACTCCGCGCTTAAGTCAGTGATTCAACAGGTTTACTCCAACAAATGTAAAGTATAAAATTAATTTACCTACTTTGGTTTTGCATGCAAATTTGTTTCTTTTCTTTCGACGCCATGCATTGGTTGTAAGTAGATTATAAGAAGGGAGAAGCAACTCATCAAAAGATAACATAATAAACACAATAAAACAGGATAGATAACCACCGGTCATTAGGTTTGAACACAGAAACTCCGGGATGATATAATGGCGGTCTCAGGCGCTCGATCGAATGCAAAATTTCCTTAACAAATTATTCCTATCGTAACCGTGTGTCCAGAGTACCGACAGGATCTGTAGCTAACGTGAAACAGATTCAGTAAAATTGTGAGCTAACCAGAGATCCGCTGTCCGATCAATGACAAATAAAAGACAATCAGAGAAATGCAGTAGTACATTGGATATAGATCGAGTCATACCTTCTGCGAACTCCTCCACATTGAGCAATGCATTCCTTTTTGTTGGAAGATAGAGGAATTTTCCGATAATCATTTTTGTTTTAGTTGATGTCTTTTGACCGCTGATTGAAAGCTGTTCGAATCGCGTTCATTATCGCAGATGAAATTAAATATATTAAACGCATTTATGTTTTTAGATTATCTTCATCCATCTTTTCGCCTGGAAAAATATCAAAATGGAATTCAATAATTGTCTTTATATTTGTACTACTTAGGAGTAACTATGCTATGATTGCTTTCCATTTTTTGGCAGACCGTTTTTGAGACTTCATTTTCACGTATGAGCTTCCAGTCTTCTAGTGATCCATACATTCTGGAAGTATTTGACTTAAATTTCGCCCTCATGAGATTACATGGATACTTCGTATCCACTATTCCAACTGATATGTGAACTCCCACTGTACTGTCCCTGTGCCAACAAACTGAAGCTATAGGTGGCTGAAATTACTGATTCAGATTACGTCACCAGCGGTCAATCAGGTTTTTGGGGGGTAGCCCCAGGAAGGACACATTTGAGTGACTCTAATTTAGTTGGCTTTTAGATCACTCGTTTCCTATGGTAAAACGCATTCCAGTATGTTTTGTCCCGCAGCGTTGTCCTTTGAATCGCCGTTTTATTATTAAAGTAAATAATCTAGTATGCAGTAGATTGGCGACAAGAGGATTACAAGCGTTGTACTCCTGTTGTCAAACAGAAAAATACACAAGCACTGCTAGGAGAGTGGTTGTCGGTAGAGTGCTGCTTTCAGTTTACAAATTTTTAAGCTTCTACTGTTTAGGTACTAGGTCATTCATACTGCATTTTAGTATCGGCCACGCGAATCAAAGGTTTCGTGTAACCACTAAGTAGCACACTGTGTTTCAGAGAGGTATTTCAGTTATTACCTTCGGTGTTATATATGTGTAAACTTGAATTAAATGGAATACCCAGAGATTGAAAAATAATATGTGAAATAATTTTTGTCTACTGGTGTTCAGAAAAACTGTAAACACGGAGAACTTTGTTTTCGGTAGTTATCTTCAAGTATTTGCATGTATTGGTCGGTAATACTACTTCGTGTATTGTGTTGTGCATAACTTATGCAAGCACTGGAGCTCACATTTCAGTTTGAAAAATCATACGTGCTAACCGTCACAATGTACATAACAAACTATGAAAGTTTCGCAGATATGAGGATATTTCATAACCCAATGTTAAGACAAAGTTCACTTATTGTTTGCTCTTTGTTTATGAGTACACAAGCAAGATACGGTATAGTTGCATTGCGGTAAGCATTAATTCGAGATGAAATTTGGCGGAAGTGGGAGCGTGTTGAATGATGGGAAAGACATCGTGTCAGTTATGCGTGCAATTGGTGGTCAGTATCTGTGAGAATACTCTCAGCAAATTTCACACAGGAAGTTACATGATATTCTGAAAGCTTTAAAACTAACGCATTCACCAGAATAGAACAGACGCGACTAATAACGGTTAGACCGCGGCGTACGACTCTAAAAGCCTGTTTGAGTAAGCCAGAAAAAATGAATAGGGAACAGTAGAGTAAGATGGGTAAAACACACTGATATACAAAGGTNAAAGGTAGAAACAACTGACTGGGACGAACGAAACTGCTTCAGCTTTCGTATTTTAAATGATAGGCGCCGCAGTTTACCAATGCAATTATGGATGTGAGTTGACTAATGAAGATTGCTATCTATGGTTACACCAAGATATTTGACAGAGTTCACTCTGTATAAAGGATTGTTATTACTCACTGTGGGGTCTGTCGGATATGGGGGGCGAGCAAAACTATATAAACACTCAACACATTTACTGGGTTTCAGGGTTAGCCCCGATGAGGAGGAGAATGACTGAATTCGATCAAGATTGTTGGTGAAAGAACTTAGATCAGAATAAGCAGAAATGGGCTGGCACAACACGAAGTCATCTGCATATTTCAAACTTCGTGCTGGAGAAACACGGAATATCACAAATATAAGTGGAAAATAAGTATGGGGATAGCACAGCTCCTCGAAGAACCCCGGAGTTGTTGACTAAGGGTTTCGATGTGGCCTTCCCCAATCTAGTGGTTTGTACTTTATCAGTAAAATAGTTGGATAACCAAGCTAACAACTGCTTGGGGCATTCAAACAATTAAAGTTTTTGTAAGAACTTAGATCTACGAATGGACTCAAACACAGAAGAGCAGTGCAGAAGAACACATCGAACTGACTTACCAGAGTTGTTCAAAGACTTAGTGATAACATGAATGAGACTGCGCCCAAGGTGGACCTATTAGGCTTGTAAGCAAACTGATGGATCACTGGGAATTTTTATAGACTTCTGAAGGCGTTTGAGTATGGCCTTTTCAGTCAATTTAAGAGCTAAAGATGTTAATGCTATGGGGTGAAAACGTTTGGAGAGGATAGAAGATTTGGATGCTTTGGGGACTGGTATGATTATGACCGGCCTCCAACAGTCGGGGAAAGTGGAAGAATTAAGAGATTCATTGACATTTGAGGTAATTGCTCCAGCAGGGAAAGCAGTACCAAATTTGAAGAGGGCTGGATGTAAGTCATAAGGTCCTGCAACAGAAGACGAATTGCAGCTTTTTAGAAGTTTTAACACATCACAATATGAGAATGGATCCACGTTATAAACATTTTGTGACGAGTAGGTAGGAAGAATGTCCGATGACTGGCATAGGAATGCGACATTTAGATCATCAGTGTCCATATCTACTTTCGACCGTAATTTCTTCCTTCCACAGAGAAGTCTTATACCTTTTCACAGGTGCTGGCTATTCCCAGTACTCAGAATTCGATCAAAGAGTAATGTGTTCAATCTATTTACTTCAACTTTGATAAGCCTGGACAAATACCTGACAGCTCAAGCGTTGTAAGATTTTACTCACGTTCCTTTTGTCGTCGCAGCGACTTTAGTAGGGGAGAGTTTATCATTCCGTTGGACACATAGAGACTTTGAACAGGGCAGCAGTAATTATATGTGCCATTGATTATTTGGGTGAATAGAGGAACACACGTGAATAGAGAAGAAGGAGATGATGAAAACCATAAAGAGGTCTGACCGAGAGTTTCATTCAGGGAGAAACATCCGTATGTGAGAGGTTACGAAAACGAAATCTGACGTGCTCAGATCGGGAGAAAGATTTGTATGCACTGTGTGAATAAACTTTACGTAGAACTAAGAGTAAGCAGCGGTCACTGGAGGAAATAGGTGCTTTCAGTGCTAAAGAAAAAAAGGGTTGGGTTGGTGGTAATAACTCTGTCTAATATAGAGTTACCTCTTGTTGGAGAGTGACAAATATCTGTCATACCCAATGATAACAGCCGATAAGTACTATTATGGTTGAGGTCGTCAACGACTATATACAGTTTAACATCTAAACTTGGGGCAATAAATGAAATGAATGAGTCGAAGAAAGACATAGGATCGGACTGTGTACAGTAAGGGGCTATATACAAGTTAGTCAAAATTGTGAGTAAAACGGGAAAATCTAGGGTGACACTGTATAATTAGTCACTCAATACCTTTTGAGCAGTACTGAAAAATAACATGGGACGTCACACCAGGAAACGTGGACATATGTGGCCACACACCCTCCAGTCGTTTTTCTTCCGGTTCCACGATCCTGTCGGTAAACTTGAAAACCGTCTATTGACACTAGAGGGTCATCTATATCCTCATTCAACCAGGATTCTTGAACACAGACAGCACACGTGTTTAGATGAATTCTTGATTGGACACTATTTAAATCCGACATTTTGGGAAACAGGGACTGAGTGTTAATGCTGACCAATGAAGGGAAAGTCATCTTTGACAGAGGGATGTAATCAAGGGCAACTTGCCATCCTGCACGCTTGCGTTTTTTTGTCCAGCCTAGACATTGAGAAACTGAAGTCGCACAAACCGCCGAACCATCGAAGCATGTCCTGACATGTTTGAAACAAATAATATCGTCTCGTGAGTAACGACGACACATGATAGTGAGTGAAAATGAGAAAACTCCCACAACGTGACGGAGAGCATGTAAGTGTAGCGCTGCCAATCGAAGGGCATGCGAAACAACTTATCAGATAGCTTACGCTCTTGTTGCATGAATTTGTGAACAATTTTAGATATACAGTCAAACCTGTGACCACAATAAGTGGTTAGGGCGAAATAGGGTGAAAGAGGATGAACTGTATTTGAAATGGGAAAAATGAAACAGGTTGGAAGGTGTAAATGAAAACTTAGGCAACGGGAAGGGCAGAAAACGGAAGCAGTGTTTGCAAAGAATATGAGATAGGCACTTTCTGTCATCATGGTAACAGTAACACTTGCAGCACCTGGTCGATAGTGGTCACACGATTGAAAATATAAAAGATATTTTCACACACATCTGAATCCAGAACCAAAATGCTGAACATGAGTTGCATCATAACCCTCAAGAATCAGTTCAAAGAGTTGTATAAGAAGTTTCTGATGTTTGTAACTTCGTGGCAATTAGGATGGTGAAACCAGAATTGTAGGTGAAAGGAATTATCAAGGTAAATATACAGGGTATGGGTTCAATCACGTAAAATGGACATAATGGGGAATAAATGTAGCTCTGGGTGCGGATACTGCTGTTCACGAGTTCTCCAAGTTCGGAGAACAGGCACAATAAATCGACAAGTATTTTTTCATAATCGAAACGGATTCAGCTATGGGGCAGGTATTATAATCACTACAAGGGGGCAGTCATACCTAAAGGGGCTACGCGACACCAACCACTAATTAGATCTGATATGAGCTTTGTAACGTCTAATGGCAACTGCCTTCGCGAAAAGTCGGAAAAGTGCATTTCTGAGACTGTTATCTTTCGCGTGTGACGGGCCATTGAATTGGATGGAAGCTCGAACTCCTTAAACGCCGTATTCCTCGGTAGATAAATAAGCGTTTCTCTCAATTGGATTTGGTGGGCATTCGCTTAGTTTCGAGTAAGAGAGGCAGCATCACAGGATGTTGCAGTTGCCTGATGTATTCATAAATTTAGTTGAACTACTAATGAGTAGCCAAAGTATAATAATAATAATCAAATTGGACAAAATTCCACATTGTCCACAGCAGAATCTAATGCACATTCCATGGACTAGTCTGTCTATTTTCCTTCCTGAACGCATGTCTGCTTAGTGATGGCAAAAACATCGACACTTAAACTTTTGTGAAACTTGCTTGGATTGGTCGATGATTTTAACTTATTAAAAATAAATTATTTTTTTTCTCGATATTGAACAATCTCAAAGTTCGAATATTCCCATGACTCGTTTTCTCTTGATATTTATGGCGGGAAATGAGTGAGAGTTAGTCATGCTTCCTGAGTGCTAATTGATTTCATGGATTCTTGCCACCAGTATTATTCCAGTTTATTTTACTTCTAATTCGAGGCAATCGTTACGGGTAATTCTCTGAATAATATGAAGCTTTATCCTTTGGTTTTGAAAGAACTCTCCATAGGCAGGCGGTCGGTTTGTGCACAACTTAGGTTCTTTGTGGCCTTAACAGTCTTATTACTATTTCCCCAATTTCCTTGCTGATGTGTTCTAGTTTTGATATCTTGAAGGTTGCGAATGTGTCATTAACATTTCGGAACCACGGTTTTGGCTGGATTCTCAGTATCCTTTGCTTCTGCAACTCTTACATCACGGCTTTGGCTGTCTCCAGATAATGGTGAGTCCATTGGAGTCCCTCTCCGATGCTCCATATTTATAGGGATTCAGCATATGGAAATAACTTTCATGGTGGACGAAATTGTATGCATTGGGCCTCCTCAGGACAATCCTACTAACCTCAGTAACTAATCAGTTACACGTTCCCTTCAATCAAAATAATTAGATTTATAGATAAGTATTTCACAGAGGGAAGTTGATGACTGATTGACTGCATCAGCTGCGTTGATTGCCTCGGTATTCTGGCAAATCATTTTGATTTTTATTGTTTTAAAATGTCTAAAGTGAATATTTTGAAGGAATATATATAAATAAGTTCTACATGCCTCCATTAGTTAGTTAAAGTACCACTGGTCAATGAAGCACGCTTTTAGGATTTTCAATCCTTGTTAGAAAACCTTAAAACGTGATGCTAACAAAATCTTTCGGGAATTAGGTAGCTCATGAAGCGTATTTAGCACAATTTTGATTGTTCAACTTACGCATGAGGGGTTCACTTAAGGTAAACCCGACAATCTAAGATACTTATCAATCAGTCTCTTCAAAATCTATTAAACGGTACACAACTGCCTAAGGTACGGTACACCGAGTCAGTTGCTTGTCACAGATGTCTTGAACACTGGATAAAGCACGCGAGTGTACCAGAATGAATTTAATGACAAATATTGCGGAACGTTCAAGAGTGCCATGTGTGCACAATTGATGCATAGTTCTTCAGTAAAGTGTTTTAAGGTTTTGGGAAAGGAAGATGAGTTTACGTCTGGATTGATTTTAAGTCATACCCCTATCACCATAAATGCTTACAAGACCAATATACTAAACGTCCAAATATATCATTTTGATGGTAACTTTGGAACTAACCACAATTAACGAGAGTCATGTGGAAACCGGTTTCACGAATGTGACGTTATATGAAATAGCTCCCGTATGCTGACCGGTCCCCAAAGGAGGAGAGTTAAAAGGAATGAAAGGGGACACATTACCAACCGATTTAAACCTTCTTGCTAGCAGATTTTCAATCCGATTGATTAGAAATCACGGTTGACAGCAAAGTGTACATTTTGCTGTATAAACTTTGTGTGAGACAACATCACATTTTCACACTCATCAGATGCTGCCAAATCTGATTGTTCGTCATTGGTAATCAAAATTCTCTTTCAGTGGCATGCATTTCAGACCGATGACCACCGTATTTGTCTCCTAATTTCTGAAAAACCATCCATCACGAGCTATTCTACGTCAGTAGCATTTTATTCCTTCCCGTGCACTCATTTATCAGCAGATTGTGTGATTTTCACACGGATTCTTGTATGATCTATGCTCAGGAGATCTTCATAGACAACCCATAGTCTATTCATTCTGATTTATCTCCATGTCATTCCGAAACTTCGACTATGCCCAGTTTTTACCGCATTCCCGCTGGCATATATATATATATATATAACGTTCCACATAGTGCACAGTTTCTTCATTATCACCCCTAGTTGAACACGGTTTCGCTAACGTTCTGGTATGGATGGTTTATAAAAACCCAGGAAATGATTTAAAGCTAATTTCTATTGAAATGTTGCTTTCACGTCGTCCGAAGAGTAAGAACAGTCAGTGCGCAAAAATTGACAGTGTATTCACTGCGTAAATATTATACTAATCCTTTGTGACTATTTGTGATCAAATTTCGTTATTTTCATTAAATTTGCCTAAACGAAAACTTGTAACCTATGTTATCACTATGTTCATCAAATTATTCAATATTGTTATTTCGAACAAAGAGAAAGGGAACCATCTTATCGGCCCTCAATTATAACATTGAAACAGAACAAAAACTCGGCTGCATCGGTGTTGGATTGAAAAGATGAAATAAATTCAATAAATGGATTCAATTATTTTGAAAAGTGACAATCACAATAGGTTTCTTATAAGAACGTTAATATGGTGAACAAACGTCCTTTCTGTGCTCCATCCACCACTCGGTTATAAGGCACCGAACAACTCAAGGAATAGTACGAAAGAGTTGACTGTTACCTGAACAGTCTGTGTTTCGAACGGAATGGAGGTAAGGGATAAGGATACGAATGCTGATCACACAATTAAATTATAACTATTTAAGCAATGGGAGATTATATCGGTTAGATTATGCATCTTAGTTTCTTATTGTCAGAACTCGTATACGAGTTCCTTAGAAGTAGTATACAACGAAGTAATATGTGGCCCGAGCAGAGTATCAGCATTCAAAGTTTTGTGCCAACGCAAGTAAAAGAGATTTAAAACTCACTGGTATTCTAACAGGAGGGTTATGGTCTGTTTGTATGTCTGGTAACGTACTTGTCACAATAAGGTAACCGTTCTTTTCTAAAGGATATCCGTGAGATTTCATCAATTGATAGTACCAATATTAATTAACACGTATGGAAGATTCCCATCAGAATATCAAAAAACAAACAATATTGCGAACAAGCTTGCTTTAGTAAATTTGTCCTAATAAGCGAAACTTAATGAGCTGCGTAAATCTAAGTGGGCAACTTTTTTAAGGGTTATATCGTAATAACAGATGCATCATAAATAGAACAGAAAACAGAAAGTTTGTTTGTTGAATGAAGACGAGATTTAATTGATTCCTTATTATTCACAAGCTTCTTTTCGCTTGGTCACAAATTGGAGGCATTAATTAACGTAAAATGGAAAGAAGATAAGTGATCGATTGTGAGAATAAAATTTCAAACGGTGATTGTATATTGGATGTGAACGAGATCTTATAGAGATTGCTATGCGATGGATGACAGGTTTCTAGAAGTGGTTTCGAAGAAAATTGCATTTAAGTGGGCAACTTCATACTGAAACTGGACCATGTAGGTAAATCACTAGGAACATCAATGTATGTGGAAATTTTACGAATCGGTTAGCTAAATCACAGTTTTGTTTGCAGAATGCATTGTAACCATACCGGTTTTTAAGAACCCGTCCAACAGTCATGTTTAATTCTTTTGCGATAGCTATACTTTTGGATTACGATATCAACCCCATGATTTCGTTCTGCTGTTTACTCACAATTTCCTCAACTTTATTCTTCTTCTAGATTTGATTCAACATATTTTCTCCTCTCACTTTTGTCATCAAATAGTAATTCAGTCTTTTTCTCCTCACTTCTTGTATCACGATAAATGAACTACTAAAACCCTAAAACTAATTAATTTTGAACAGGTTGGTGGTCTAACATGCGGAACATTACAAAATAAAACAATATGAACAGCTTCCTGCCCTTTGTAAAACCCTCCTGATCGATTTTTTTTAAATTGGTCCTATCTAGTTGATGGTATAAACCCAAATGTGTGTTGTTTGGAACTTCTTCTGGGCGTCACTTCCTGTTTCTGTTTGTGCTCCCTCGATCATTCCGTCATCAGAAACATCATTACTGTCAATTCGGGGTCTTTTTTGGGTAATTGATGCTTAACTCCTTTCCTCCGGATAAATATGCGTAACTTGTTGTCACTGAAAACCGCTGAATGAGTCTGTTTAACGACAGAAGACTTCATCCTGGACAATTACTCACCCTGGTCGAATAGTTAGTCCTGCTTCAATTCGTTTGCGAAACACGATGGATAAGGGAATCACAATTTCGGTTGTAGATCGCGTCGTTGTTGGGACTCTATTTAATGGATAAATTATCTTATAACCAAACTAAAAACTGTCAAATAAAATGTTTGACTTCTTTTCCGTAGTGTTGATGTATGTTTCGATGGGAAATACCATTCATCAGTAAACCCCGCATGAGATTTCTCCTAAAGAAATTTAGTGATGGCTTTGTGCGCTGCCGATTTTTAATTAGATCTGTATAGCTTTAAGCACACCAGCTTCGTTTGACATCATAATTGATTTCTGGTACATGCTTCTATCATTTATCAGCAATCAATATGTTTTCAAAGCCTTTTTTACGTCGGTCGAATTAGACGACCAGCAGTTTTCGTGGTAGTTCATTTTTATTCATCTAGTGAAATTCTCGCTGGAATTTCCTGTAAAAACATCCCTAAGGAACTGTATCCCTGGTGAGGCAACAATGTTTCCAGAATAAATGTAAACAGGTAATTAATGTACTGCATCAATAGTGGTAAACTAGGATAATTACGTTTGAAGTGACTTACCTTTTCCGGTACCTAGGGTGCAACACTTTGGTGTTACAAGTAAAATTAGGAAGTATGTAAATGTGATCTGAAGATCTTCACTGGAAAGAAGATATTTAAAGTCTCAGCAAAATAAAGTTAATCTTCACTCAGAGACTACTTAAAGTTCGCACTTTATGTGAATTTATATTTATTCATCGGATTGTCTTAGAATTTACTTCCACTTTTAGGATAGCAAAGCAAAAGGAAATCATGAAAGATGGAATGGAAACCAATTACAACTCCTTGGACAACGTTTTACATTAAAAGAGAGTTTGAAATAGTATAAACAAAAATTATGAAAAGTTTTGATGAACGAATTTCGGTAATATCTGAACATAATAACAATAATACATATCTATATATTATAACGAAATAAAATATTTATTATATATATACTAATGTATGTAGCGTTAAAAATTGTGTATACCTGGGTATTCAACCATGAAATTGAAAATTAAATTGTGATACTCAGAACATTCTTCGTCTTTGTGTGCCAAAGGTTCGTCCTCTTATCTTAAAAGCACTTCCTGAACCTATTCAGGTGTCAATAGATTATGGGATAAAAGTATTCCAAGATAGTGAACCCTCAGAAATGGTTTGATTTTAAACTTTGACCGAACATGGGCTGTCTATTAACTGCATGGTTGTTCATCTCTGAATAAAAACAAGCCACAGTTCGGCATTTATAAACCATTAGCGAAAGTGACCAAAATTAGTATCAAATGGCTGCTGTAAAATACCTCAACATTAGAAGATTAGCACCTCAAGAATATCTTAAATAAGAAGGTCCTTAGATAAACCGCACAGAAGAAAACCAACCCATTTGTATCTTGTTGCATTCTAGATAGGATACGTATGGGTAGGTCATAGATAAGGAACTCAAGACTGCGGTAGAAAGTGCATATAATTCAACGGAATTGCGCGCTCTTGGTTCTTCTAAATCAGTTCTTCCCCTAATGGGAAACATAAGTTTACCTCCTGATGTCATCAGTTCATTTTCTCCTGCAGCTCAGGCTACGCTGGTCGTACGGCCGAGTGTCTTTTGCTTATTCTTACACAAGTTTGCAGGCTGTAACAATGACCACCTGAGTTGGAACTCGCATCTATTGTGATTGCGATGACAAACACTGCGCTCATAATTCCCATGCCATTAATGAGACCTCAGGCAGGCAGCTCTAATTCATTCCGAGGAGATCGAAACTATACTTTATTGCTCTTTCGCATAAATCAAATGAACGCTGGATAAGTAGCTCTATTTACTGTGCGCAGGGCAGTGCAAATTTGCACAAGTTACAATACTGGCGCTTTTCAGAAAATTAGAAGTCAACTTACCTTTGGATACTTTCATGGTTTTTTCCTCGTGTGATTTAAGTCATCTACTCTCTTCGTTCTACCCAGAGGTGCACATTCAGCAAAAGCAGCCATAGAGTGAGAGTAATAAAGTTTAAATTCATTAAACTGATATAAACAACGGAAACGACAACGGTCAATTCATCAGGGATTCCAGTACATTGTAAGCGGGTTTAGCGTGACAGAGAAATTTGGTGAATTCAGGTGCAACGAAGGATTCGTACGCAAAAGTTTGTTCAAGTAGGTACGTCGCTCCGGAACGAATGGTTGACTCTAACATGCATCCAACCTAATCAGTGTGGAGTCGAAAAAGTTTTACGTGGTCAGCGGACGTTGGACTCCACTGATTTGTTGGCTAAAGGAGATGTGAGCCGCTGTATACGGAAGGATAGGTAAGATGTCAACATGTCACCTGTAAATGTGTAATAGATATATCCGGGGGAGGCTACCATGCAGAGTGAGGCAAAACACAAACGCGTACAAGCCTAGAGGAAAGGAGGGAGATTCGGTGTATGGAACATTATTTAGTAGAGATAAAAGTTACAAAGTCCGAATTCACCTCAAATCAACAAGGCCAGTTAACTTGTTTCTCGAGAGTCAAAGGTTCATAAAATACAAGCGTCTATGCATAATTGTGTTTTGGTATCAAGTACTATATTTTAAAGGAGAAAAATGACGTCTGAGCATTTAGGATCGTTGTTAGAAGTGCTATCCTTTGCATAACAGTGACTAATTTGGTAGATTTGGTACTCGGTCTTGGAAAGGTCAAATGCAATAGGGTGGTGATTCTGATGGCATTCTTTATAGTATGATAATCAGAAAAACCGGTGATTTTGATGAAAACCCAGAGCACTCAGCAATGTTAAGAAATAACTTCGTTAAGGACATCCATAGAAGAAGTGAATAGAGTAGAGGCATCATCATAAAGCGGTTTGTTTTGGGG
The DNA here is from genome assembly GCA_900618425.1 of Echinostoma caproni. Lineage (NCBI taxonomy): Eukaryota > Metazoa > Platyhelminthes > Trematoda > Plagiorchiida > Echinostomatidae > Echinostoma > Echinostoma caproni. The sequence goes on from UZAN01039688.1 coordinate 72,512, forward strand.
GCTGGAAAATGTTCAGATTTGAAGGGCAAACATCGTGATATTGCATAAAATGAAAACACAAAGAGAAGTAGTTTGCTCGATGCATATTTTGCCCACCGAATGTTGATTCGCAACTCACACTTAGCAAATTTCTTATGAGGTTGAAGGCGTGTTATTTTGAAGGCTTTCGGTGACTCCCTTCCTTTTTGAGTAGTAATTTGTTCAGCTGAGTACTGCACTCCGGTTTACATTTGCTCGTATGCGCACCCAACCTCATTCACACACACAGACACACACACACGCGAACACGCGCAGATGAATTCAGGCAAATCAGATATGCAATTCGGGTTGTGTGCATACAATCCGGACGTATGTGTGAGCACATTGATGCTTCCACTATTTTAAAACTCAGTTGATTATGCTAAACAGATCTTGCTTGATTCTCCGCTCATCTGTATTTGTGCTTTCGGTCCCGATGTGCCAAACTCATGCGTACTCGTGCGTGCACAAACTCACATACACCACACTTGCGGGGGTACAAGATGATGATGATGATGATGCGCACCAGATCACGCTCAACTACCCAATTCAATTACATCCAATGGATAGACAAACAGATAACGGGAGCAGATAAGAGCAGAACGTGCTTGTGTGTTTGTCAGTCCGAGTCAACAGTATCTCATTTATTGTGCTTTCGTTTACACCGTGTTCTCCCAAATTGTGTTGCGCGATGCCGATGTATTTCGTTCTATCTGGCCTTTTCTATTCGTATTCGAGTAAAAATCATTGTGAATTTAATTATCAGAAAGTTAGTCAGTCGGTCAGTCGGACATTCAACCTCTTGGTCTAGTTCGTCTGTTGTGACTGGGTGGTTGAGAAATTGTTTATCTGCTTGTTGTTTGCTTCCCAACGCTCAGATTTCCACCGTACAGTGACCGAGTTGGATACGATCGACAGAGTGGCAATGTGCACAGAACATAGTCCGGCAAATGGGGGTGGGTGATCTGAAGCAAGGAGGGGAATAGGAACATCAGAAAAAGCAATTTTTCGCTCAAGCTGCAGTCATCGTTGTTGTTGTTGTTGTGGATACTGTTGTGTTTCCGCTCACCCGAATGGATTGAGCTGTTGAATACATCGCCATCAATTCGAGTGGTAATTTGACCACATAGCTATACACTTGCCTTAATTTGTACTCCCATCCTCTATCTTTCTCAGTCTTTGCCCATCAGTGTGCGTTTGGCGATCATACACATAGACACACCCACACACATACATGCACACACACTCACGCAAACAATGTTGCCGTTGTGTGCGTTTCTATTGTCCACACGCTTCCAGAAAGGCTACTATCGCTTTGGGAGTAGTTTGATTGAATTAACTTGCAACCGCATTCTTGTATGACCCGGTTGATTACACTCAGCAATAGAACTAACTGATCAACAAGCTGGGTTGAAGTTGGGGTTGAAAGGTTTTCAAAGATCACTCACTCTCGCTAGCTAATTCAGTGTGTCGGACGGAGTAAAAGGCATTCATTTGTTTGTTGGTCTTTTGTTGTACAGCGCTTGGTGAAAAAAACTATGATTAGTCTAAACGTTCTCGAAAATGAAGTTCTCACAGTTAGAGTCACTGTCGAGATACAGTAAAGCGACTGGAGTAATAAAATTGTGGAAAGTTAGAGATACTACAGTAAAAAGTGATCAGCCTTCGAACCAAAGGGATCAAGGTTTAATAACACAAAAAATATTTGCTTGCTATTTAAATTAGTTTTTCAATTGCTTTTTCCTGACCTGGTGCAAGTTGAATTTAAATAACTGAAAAGGAGGCCACTCTTTGTGTAAATAAATTTGTGAACGGCCGAACTACTGTTTATTGCTCAACTATTGCCATTCCCCAAATTTTAATTTTACTTTAATTTTAATTTAATACAAAGCTTAAGGTTTAACATATTGTGGGCAAATTTCTGTCCCGTGTATTTGAACAGTCTCTCAAGAAACCTCAATCCCATCGGCAAGCTTTGTCTTGAATCACGTGGTTATATGAGCAGAACGGTGATATTTTATTTAGCTTCAGCCATCGTATATTTTGGTTAGACTAAACTGTCCATATTATGATTTACGCAAGTAATTTCCTACTGTTTTTAATATGTCTTCTTCTATATGTGTGGGTGGAATAAGTCAAAGGTGGCCAGACTAAGATCGGGCATGAGGGTCTGAAAGCCCTGACTAAGAACCATGATCACCTTAAACTTCCTGGATAGCCACAATGGGGCAATTGTAGTCGACCATTAGGACACTGAATGATACGTCAGTGTCGCGAATAGCATGGCTCGTGCATTTACTCATTGTCCTTAAAACTTTACTCTACCTCCATTCGTTATTTCCAACTTCATATTGCTTCCAACATTCAAATCTTTCTTCTACCCCTTCAACCAAATGGGCAGCCCAAAGAAAGGAATCAAAACCGCAGCACAAACATGGGTGGCTTGTGGTTGTTCTAACCCAGGCAACTCACTCATCTTATCACTGCCATCCATGTTTGTTGTTCTTTATTTCACAAATTTTGTGATGAACAGAAGACAGAGTGATGGAAACCCTCAACATAAGGCTCTGGACTTTCAGTGGTAAAACAAATAAAACCCGACTGGATAAATAAATCGGAATCTGTGAAATAACCCACCATCGGTAATAAAATGCTTCGCAAATCTTCAAAGACAAATTACCTTTAGTTTGACGCATACAGCTTAGTGCCAAAATAAGTTACCTCTTATAGATCAAGGTAGCTGCGTAATCATGTGTAATAGTGGCCTGTAGTGAAGTTCGTGGGCAGTAACATACCACTGTTTTTCACTACCTTAGATCTCATATGCATTGAAACATTGTTCTCCCACATCCGCCCTAAATCTGGGCCACCAGGACGGCGATCTCATTATGAAAATGACTTTGGGAGCAGACATTGTTTTTCGTATTCTGAAAGAATGTCGTCAGATAACGCAACCGGGTAGCTGGAGGCAGTGACTCTATAAAATAGGACAAACCTTTCACTTCACAGTGTTGTCAAACCGCAAGGTAAAATCCCAGTCCTGGCATTTTAGCGACGAAAATTCAAAGCCGAAGGTAACGTCACTACAATGCGTAGTAGCAGAAAAGCCCATCCCAGAATTTCTTACACAACTTCATTTTTACACCAACCGTTGAATAACAGATTCAAGGTAATTGAACTCTCACATTCAGTCTTCTATTTGCTTTTTTATAGATACACCTTCACTGTTACCCCCAGCAACACAACCTGGTCTGCTGAGACTCAGATTTTTATAAGGAAAATAAACTTTTTTGACTTTTCCTATCTTCCTCTTCCTTCAACTAGCATGAGACGTTGATTAATCTAAATCATCTCAAACCAGTTCTTAGACTACTAGAGACTACTGGTATGTAAGTTCAGTGTTTATTTTCTGTGAAGTCTTCCCCTTAACAGGTTACTCAGCTGGTATTTTAAAGCTGAGGTTTCCGTATCCTTTCATGCGTCTGTGCGAGTGTCTGATAACAAATAGCAATAGTTGACTTCGATTTAATCCTCCTTCACCCATTTAATTTGAGCATAATTGAAATGATTCTGAGTGCATGCATGTATGTATTATTGATATGGACATATCTACAAACTTCTTTGGGCCCCAGCCTGAAACAAGAAGGATCACCTTTACCTGATTGTTACGTGCACCTCTGCATACCTGGACTCTATGTTATCTCACTACCTTGGCGTGATTTTTTCCAATCTGGATCAGGGGCTGCAAAATAGGGCTGTATGGGAGGGATCACCTGGTCATGCACAATGCACGTTCTGAACGGCGTAGCCTACGCGTACGAACTCAGTGTGACCTAGAAATTTTCTCCGAAACAATACCAGAAGTACAAGGGCTTACCTAAGTGTTACTAAAATACTCAAACTTACTTGCATCAAACTTCGTGAAAACTCGTAGTCGAAAACCTCTAGTCAATGGATGGCGTCTACACACTAACGCCAGTTCTCGAAACCATAGAGCAAAACCGATCGCATCACAGACCATCACAGATTTTTCATTCCTGCGTACTCAGCTCCAACCTTGGGTATGCGTGTGGCCGTCCTCTTGACTAGGTTATATTCATATTGTTGTTTGGCAGGTTGAAGTTTTTATGTCGAGATTGTTAAAAATTCAGTAGCCTCGGTACAAAAGCGTAGGTGGCGTTCATGCGTGGGTTCGAATCCCATCGAGGCTACTGAACTTTTCACAATCTTGGCATAAAAACTTCAATCTGCCGAACAACAATTTGAACAAATGACCTTGCCTTAGAACTTCATTCAGTGGACTCCGGTGAATTCGAAGGAAAACCTATCGGGCAGTCAGCTTACATGCTAACTGATAGATGCTATATGCCTCTATAAGTTGGATGGGTAATTCGAATGTGAAAAGATCAGTGCTATCGGTGTGGCCTCGTAGCTCGGATGGCAGAGAGCACGCATACAAAGCGTAGGCGGCGTCCGTGTGTACGTTGTCGTTATTCGTCACGCAGCTGTCCCAGGCAGAGGAACAATCGAATTCAGTCAGTGGTTTCCTTAACACTGGTTTCGCCCAGGATGATATAATAGGCTCCTGTGATCAGGTTGGATGCAGTGAAACCTACAAAGAAGACACATTTCATTTTGTACTTCAAGGTAAGCAAGCAATCGGGTCTTATTAAGAACAATCCGTTCAATTTTATTATTGATCGTTCAGATACCCTGAATCTGCTCACTTTCGCTGTTGTGAATCATCTGTAACAGCTTTTGGCTATTCTCCCAGGTAGCGGCTACTTCCATTTCATTTCGGGTCTTTTTGTCCATCGGTATTTCTTATTCTTTCTCGATGCTTTCTGCGAATTGGAGTAGTGGATTTCACCCTTTCTTGTTTTGTTAATAACCTATCTGAAACTTTTCTGCCCAAGAGCCACTAATTTTTGATCCAGTATTTCCCATGCGATTCATGGTTAGATTCATAGAGGACCTTCTCCATCGAATACGTTTTGCGTCACACTTTCATCATATTGTTCACCTGCTCCATGAAGTTGCAGAACTCCCAGCTCACATATCAGCTGCTCGACACTGCGACTACGAGCAGCCAGAGCAGGCATGTGATTACTGAATTTGTCTTTTGACGGCGACCGGCAAGTCGATGTGAAAACTGTATCAAAATTAGTGCGCAATCAGACTTAGCGCAGGTGGTCCAATATGGTCCGCAATTTTAACTCGGGACACCTACATGATAGCTTACTACAATGGAGTTTACTGCGGTCAGCTTACTCGTCGAACTAGAGCTTCACGTTGCCGTCCATTGATTGTTTTGTCTACCGTTGAGATGCTACATAAGAACAACCGATGATTTGTGCAGCACTAAATCCGTGTATTGTCGTTATCTGTTCTCCGAAAGAGCATAGCAAAACGACCTCTTAGACAGGCTTCTGAGGTGCTCAGTTGTCTAATCTGTACGTTAACCTCACCGGCAGGAACAACTATAAAGGAACTTTGGCCTAGCAGAAGGGGTTTGATGTATTTACCGTAAGACTAGTCCTTTTCTGCATCAGAACTGCGGGTAGTGGAATCAGACACTGAGATCATGAGCAAACACATTTTGGTGTTGCCTCTTTTTCGAATACTGACTTAGTTCTGGAGCCACATCACAAACATACGACTGTTGGTGGAAATCCATTTGATAAGCGAGGCTTTAACTTTGTCGATTAGTACATTTCCCAGTCTGCCAAGATCTACTGAATGAACTTAGTCGTTTCCGAATTTGTGGAGAAAGGATTTCTCGGACAGCATTGGGGCCATTCAGTTGTTCATACTACTATGATTCAGAATTTTCGTTATTGATACACAGTAAACAGCGATTGACAGAGGTTCCGTTGTGCGTGAAAAGCAACCTTATTGGTTTTACGTTGAATACATCCAGTTCAGAGGTAGACATCACTTCAGAACTTGCAATTCATCTGGTTGTACATCACCGGTAGTGCTGTTTGCCAATGAGCTTGGGCGATCGGTGTCTAGAGTAATGATAGGGACAGGAAGGCGGGGTAAAGTAACTAAATACCTGAGTGGGAGTTCCAAAAATCTTATGCTATCATCTTTGTTATATACTGGAACTCACAACTGGACGACCGTGAGACGACTTGGCCCATCTATATCACTTAACGTTTTAAGCCCGATTATTTCACTAAGCGTGATACAAGCCATCCCGTTTATCTTTTGGGGCCACAGAAGAGCACAAGCATACACATCAAATTAAGGTGCGTTGTTTCTGTAATGGCACTCGACTAACGCGAAAAGTTACTCATATACTCGGTCGCGCATCGCTGCCTCTGCATGGTTCATCTAGATAAAAATTGTTTGGTCTGTTACAGTTAGCATAAAGGCATACATATGAACACTCTGTGATCAATACCGTCACGGTACAATCTCCAAATCGCATTTTGTTTCTTATTTTTAGTTTCATGTGACTGAAAATTTGCAGTACTAATCACGATCCATTGATTGGTTTGAGATTAACGCCTCATGCGACTCAACATCTGTCTCCTATTTTGTTTCCCCAAGTAAAACAACATCAGGTCTTTCTTATAATACAGTTCTGCCTAGAGTGCAAATGGTTTATAGTTCACTATTCCGTGTTCGACTTAACGAAAATCGGGAAATTTATATCCATTTACTTGCTTCATTATGCCACAAAATCTACTATACTTTGTAGACTTTGAGTATCAACATATGGATATATATTGTACAAGACAGTCCTTCATTTTAAGTATAAATTTGACTTGTGTGGTCAATATCAAAAAACTTTAGACTTGACTTTGATAATAACCGTACCACTGAAATTGATGAGCAAATCTGAATTATGATATGGTATTCAAAACTCCTTGTCAAACTGAATTTATACCTATTTTACAACTCATACCTGCTTGAAGATTTTTTCGTTTATTTATTAATTTTACTTTCTATTTTAGTGACTTCTATCTGAAATCGGAATACGAACGCAAATCTGTGAAACCTATTGGAAAATTTTCAGTCGAAACACTAGAACAAAATCTTGAACTGGTTAATCTTTCAGTTATACCTTTATCCATTACACATCGCAGACAAAGATCTCCCGCAGTTGAACAGGTCGGGTTGACGAGGAACCGGAAAAAGCTAACCTTTCTCAGTGGATTGATTTATCACGTGACTGACCGACTGACTGACTGACCTCGTATAAACAAGGTAATCCTGTGTATCGATGCTGACCCTTACTGTTCTGACTGCCGATCTTTTTTCTCAAATAACATGCTGATGAGTAAGTAAGCTGCTCTCTCCATTTTCATTTTATCAGGAATATATTGAAGAATCGTAAAAGCAAGCGAGAAGTTGCTGCAAAATGTACGCGTACGCTCAGACAAAATCTCAATAATTCGGAAAGTTTAAGTTTTCAAAACGAAGTCACATGCATGCGTTGACCCGCTGCATGAGTTTATTACATCTAACAAAAAGATAATAACAGTGGCGATGCTTCCTTATCAAAGCAAAGATAGAAAGGGCTCATGTTTCGGTCGCTAGTCTCATTCAATCTAAAATGTCATGTTTCAGTTAATACGCATTTTTATGCTCCACTTCTATCCTTAGGAAGCAATTGTTCATCAAGTCCCAAATAACGAATTCTCCCAAAACAGCGACACTACTTGATCATTACCTTAAACCACGTGATTTTTATAGTGGCTTTGCCGATAAACAGATGTGTTAAAATGGTGTTAATCAAAAAGCATGTATGTTCGCCAAAAGTTTTCAAACTCGCGCAAGTTGAAATAAAACTGATTTCCAAACTTAAGTGTACTTAAGTGTACATAGAAACTCATTTTCATTGACATTCATTTCAAGTGAATAAATCTCCGCTTCCTGGTGTTACCGAAGCTGTGAAAATCATAAGCATGAAGATAAATAAATTGCACTTGGGGCATCTATTTCCTGAACTGCGTTGGTATTCACACGAAAATTCCGTCACATTTTAGATGCATTATCGAGCGGAGAAATCCCCGAGAATTGATTTTCAGACCAATCAAAAGAACCAGGTTCTGGGGTCTGTAAGTTTGCACAGACAACACAAGAACGTGTTTATTTCATGAAACTCATGGAAACTCAATTTCATTTGAAACCATTCTACTAACTGTTGAGAGTTTAATTTGTTCGCCAGCTACTTTATCATGTGTCCCAATATCACTCAGCCTAATAACAAATTTACCTTCATATGTGGAAGTTCATGAAAATATGTGGACTTCTTAGAAGTTAGTTAGTACCACTACCGAGGTGGTACAGCCAAACAACCAAGATTGCACACTCGACTATTTAACCACTTTTTCCACAGGAGGGTCGGTTTCAGAACAAAGAATAACGAATTGGTGAAGTTCACAGAAGAAAAATCATACCTTCAAGAATGTTGACTTCTGAGATGGATAAGGTAAGGAAAGGATTATTTTAAACATTTTCATCGATGTTTCATATAGATTAGAGGAAACGGAAACTAATCACTAAGTAAAACACTGCCGGAAAAGGTCAAGATATGATTTTTTTATCATTTATTCTTGTTGTTGAGGTTGTTACTGTTACTTCTTTGCACGCTTTGTAATGAAGTTCGCTCGTCCACAAAATGGTAAATGTCTGGAGACAGTTTTTTGAAACTAATCCGATGAACTCATCCCATACCAACTTGTCAATTCCCATCTTTCCCTTACAGATTACAAGTAGAAATGAAGTGGAGCATAAAATTCCGCCTCATATATCTAACGAAATCCATTCGTATTATCTAAGGCGAATGAAGAAGTACTGACGAGGCAAATACCCAGAAGCATCGCCTTTAAGGTATAGATTTAATCTTTCTCTGTTCTTTGCTCAACTATGTTATAAATGCATCCACCGGGTTCGTTTTATCAGATTCGGCGACTTTGCCGCAGCGTTCATTAGCAATGGTGGTCAAGATATGATTCCCTAGATCCAACGAAATATCGCGTTGAAATGCCCATCCGTTCTTGTTCTCGGTTTTTCTCATCGTATCCAAACTGCAAGAGTTGTAAGGCTGTTGTGTGTTCTGGCTACACCAATGGATCTTATTTCGCGGGTTGAAGTTCAGGTTGTATTAGGAGCAAAGATCAATGTGTACACTCCTCCCAAGTCATTTGGTTTGTACCAGAGCAAAGTGAATTGCACTTTGGGGAAGAAAAACAACTAATCGCATCAACAATGATTTACTATGAAGATGTTCAATTCGGTTTCATCATTGCTCCATTCTGGAAGGACTGTTGCGTTTGTGCGTGCCAACATGCACACACGTGCACCGCAAGCGAAAGAACCACGTGAATGAAATGTGGTCAGAAATTTACGTGGCTGTATGTTTGTCAACGTGCCAACTTACGTTTCCTGCGACTTGGTGAGCCAACCAAATCCAGTGTTTCCATTCTGTTTTGCTTTTATGCGACGGGTATCAGATTGGTAGCTTGTCTGTGAAAGGATACGCAAACGTAGCACTAACTCATGCGTATTTGTGCGTTAGTGTGTCCCTATCTCAGGGATAGTCCGTTAGGGGATAGATACCATGTTAACCAAGTCACACACACGCACACACCGAGAGAACCGTAGTAGTCCAACGTAGGGAAAAATCAAGCCGATTAGGGTAGGAAGAATCCCATGAAGACTAACGAACGCCCACTTGCACACGTACATATACGCACACGCACATACGCACACATACACACTGAAAACACGCATTCACACGTTCAGTCCCGAGGACACAACTCTCTTACTTGGAGTGAATGTCTTCCGTTGTACTCGGGGAAACCAAGTCCACAATGTTCGTAGTGTACGGAACGGGGGGAGGAGTAAGTTGCTTCGGGAGAGGAAATTTGAAGGTGAAATCGACACTCGGGGAAGAGAGTCACTGCATTCGTGGGACCCTAATGAACAGAACATAATTACAATCAGTAGGTTGGCCTATACATACCGCGAGTGGATCTTCCGCCCAAATTTGAACAGAAGTAAGTTTTTGCGATATTGGTTAAGAATAAGCCGCTAGTTTTGCCCTATTGTAAAGTAGACTGTATGTGAAAATAGCTTCCTATCACAGTAAGCATATACAAAATTGCCGTACTGCTATGCCATTCATCTTCAGATTTAACTCCATTTGTATTCAATGCGGACCGCACAAAACAGATCCGTTTGATCTAAAATTGTTTAATATACATCGGGATTTAGTGTTATTTGATTTGTTCTGGTTTTTACAATTGTAAATCCCGTGTGATAAGTAATTCTTTGTAGGAGAGAGAGTAACTTGGGTTGCTCTGTAAAGTTTGAATGGTGCAGAAGAACAAATTCTGAGCAGAACCACGCCGGTTCTATGTTTGGACATCTGAGTCTAACTACCATTCTGGTCACACCTTCTGAAAAGTGCCAGTTATTAACAATATTAATCATATCAATAGTGCTATCAACTTTCATTGGTGTAATTCAATTTGAACCAATGTATAGGCATCATAGAGAAGAACAAGATATTTTATTTCACCGAAGTTAATAAAAAAAAGAGACAACAAAGAAATGTTAGTAATAAGAGTATATCCGTTTCGGCGTTCCGTCTATTTTAACCTCGGTCTCAATCAATGTGGTATAAATAGAACTTTTGATACAGGGAAAATCTCAGCATACTTGATGTTCGGATTGCCTTGCGAAAATGGTTAGATGCTCTGTTAAAAGATAAAACCTAATTTGACTAACTAAAACTTGGCACGTTAGCATTCACTTTACTTTCTACTTCCTCCGATTTCGTTTCGTCAGAACGTACTTGCGAACGTAAACACATTCTCCACTAGACGCTACTCGTCTGGTCTACACAAATCCTAAAAGGAAGGGGGTCGCCGGCAATCCAACACCACTACTGAACTTGTGCAAGTAGAACCGCACCGACGCGGTTCGAACACACGAATTGTGAGTCGACGCATCCAGTTTAGTCCTCCTCCTAAACACAAATGGTTTATAAAAGTGACATATTGACAGGAGCATTTCGTTTCTTTTGGCTTCTGAATTTGGCAGCGATCGCTGAAGTTTGCTTCACTGTATTACGCTGTACAAGCTTCGAGTGCAGTTGGTTGAATGACAGTATGCTGTGATCGTACTTTCTTATCACTATCACTTATCACTATTAAAACTGTCATACGGGAGCTTAATTTGCTTCCTACGGTCGAATGCCACACACTTTATCGAAGAACTTATTTGATTTGGCTATGGAAGATTGAACGATTTTCTCGCATGTATCACAATTTTCTTTTGATCTCCGTGTAGCACGTGGTGTCACCTGGTGTCAGTCAGTTTACTGCGCCGCACTACGAGTGACTCTATATCCCGTAAAAAGCAACAGATATAGAGCATAAGGTTAGTGAAACAACCACGCGGATTGCCTCATTGGAAGCCAAATGAATTGAATTTTCACCACTGTTATCAGTGGTTATAGACCACATTGCATTCCGCTACGCCGGCTTGTAATGAGTAAACACTGTGAAGCGGGGCTTCTGGTCAACAGTTTTGGAACAATAATTGATACTCAATGATCAGAAGCGAGAATATTTTGAAAGCTCACATGTTGAACGATCTGATCTATCGGTAAACCGTTCAGAAGTAATTTACACAATGGTTTTGACTATTCTATGATGGTCTATTGTTTAATTAGGTTTTGCTATATCAGTTCTAGTTCATTATTTATCCGAAATGTGGAGTGCATGACGTTCCCGATGCACGTCACGGAGTTGTTTTTATAACACGCGTACACATACGGGATGTGTGCACACGCTACTTTGTATCTGGGCCGGCCAAACTGGAGACCCAGTGACCAACCATAATACCCCACCGAAATTATGAGAACGGAGCAACCTAGATTCGCTCGTGGTAGCATAGATGGGATTTGGGCTTTGGGGGGGGGGACCTCTGTGTGTGACATCTTGCCTTTGTAGACACGTACAAACGCTAGCTCCCTGGATGAGGTGGGGATATGATGAAGCCATCATATGCACACACCATAAACACATACACGGACCGCAGACATAGTGACCCACTTTCCTACTGCTGGTCTTGTTTTGATAACCAAGTTGTCAAGATCTTTCAGTTTTGTGAAGCATTCATTTTCTGGTTGTGTCAACTCTGAACGAAGATGGAACTGGTTTGGGGATACTTCGCTTACACACGCCAGAGAAAGCAATCTTGGATGTGTCGTTGGAAGCAGAAACGGTGCAACATAAGCATACATAGTTCGGGGAGTGAAATGCATCATAAAATGAATAGCACTATTTTGTTGATCAGTTATTATAAAAAATTACATCCGCAAAGTTGCTTCCAACACAAAGTTGCAATCGCATGTGAACGAATAAATCCGAAATGTTTTTACATGCATGAACTGAAGAAATTCTACTTGATATCCAGTAACGATGCAAATTTACATCCAACCAGAACGCGTTCCTTATAGAAGAAGAACCAATCGCTCTTCCCCTAAAGTATATGGTTCGCAGGGTTTGAGCATACAAGAGCAATGGAACTTTAATTTGTTCCAACATGAGCTAGTTTAGCTATGTATAGAATTCCCTTCATAACCGATTACCTAGGGAGTAAGAATATTATTCTAAGCGTATGTTTGTACCCTCAGATTTCATGCCATCCTTCCATTTTTTTCAACCGTAGCCCTATACTCTGTAAAATAACTCCGCTTCAAGTCGGACGAATAAGCTCATGCAACCAGGACCAGACTCACTATCACCGTTGTGGCAAAAGTATAGTACCGTTTTCTCACCGAATTCACTGGATCATGCTCACGTGTTACATCAGCGGACTACACCACTTCAGTTTTTGGTCGACCACTTCCGGAATCAGCTGATCAAGGAACAGGTTTCAGCCGTACGGAATTTGGATTGTGCAATTGCATCACCAGGTTCCATGGCTCATCCTCATCTGATGGATGGAGACGTACGGCATCGTTTCAGGTCACGAGTATCAAATATCTCAATGGAAACCATGCATGACTCCGCTACTCATCATCATCTCCCGTCTTTCGTCAGTCCAGACACACCTCAGGTTGACGGGATGCCCTTCCCGTGTCTTCCATTACTTCAACAAATCAACAAAATCTTTCCTGGTCTCATACATCAAACTTCGGCTAAATCTGTTATGGGAACGGAGAAAGCTCTTTTTGTGCCACCAAATCCAAACATTCTTGGTCACTTAGCTTATCTTCATCGTTTGGCCATGACCGTATTCATGCACCAGAACAACCCCGACACAAGCAACACAGGAATCACAAATGACAACCACTTCCTGAACCATTCGTCTACTGTTGATCTTTCTATTCCCACATTAGATGCCGATCGAGTCATGTCTGATCAAACAGCAAATGCATCATCATCGTCATCTACTTCCTCGTCCTCTACAATAACTCCTACGGCAGCACTATCAACAAACTCAATAACAACGGTATCAAGTGAGATTGCCTCAATACGTATCAAAACAGATTTACAACCGGGGGAGCAAAACAGCCTATTTGGGCACCCTGGTACAGGTTTGAACTTAACTGTGGCATCTTCGAAATCGCTAGAAGCAAAGGGACATTTGATTAGCTCGAGCAAATCTGGTTTTCCACTATATTCCAAGGGAGATGATCTACACCGAAATGACAATGGTTTGGAACGAAACGCATTTGGTTATCCGTTTCCCGATTTTGATTCCATACTGTTACGTCACAGACCTTCAATTTTGCCTAATCACGACTTGTGGGCAAGCAGCCTAGGTAAACCAATCCATCAAATGTTACCTGCACCACTCCCCATTCACCAGGGGAAAAAGTTCGGATGCAGGGCTAGTGACGGTGCTCTTCCTGCTCAAGAAAACTTGCACGAATCAACATTCAATCTTGTGGAAGCTCCTCGAGTGGTTCGACTGAGCAATTGCTCTTTGAAACCGATCGATCAGTTAACGGTGTCTGATTTCGTGGCCAGTGCCCTACATCCAACCGCCAGTGGTCACGCTTCACCGGTCGCAGCAAGTTTGACTGAAGCTTTGTTAAACCAGTGCGGACTGGAACTGAGCTGGGTCAAATTGGCTCATATTCGTGAACGCCCAGGATCACAGACCATACGATTGCTTTTTAACGTTTCGTCTAAAAGACATCGACTTCCAGTTGGAACAACTGAGCGCATTCAGGGCAGACACTCCTCTCGGATGTTATGGCCTCAGTTCAGTGGGAAAAGCTTCAAAGTGAGTTATCGCTTGCATGTAGTCCGAATTCAATGAAAACATCATAAATGATTGCCAAGATTAGAAGTAAGATTGTTCGTTTTCCAAAACTATGGGAATAATTCGGATTAACTCAGTAGTACGGATACAACCTGTTTCTATCACTAATATCAACGCCAGACTTATTAATATGTGGATGTTGCATGATGGTAATGTGAACTACACTCTACTGCTACTAATAATATTACTACTATTAGTAAAAACAATAATACCACAATTGATCAACTGGATAGATCTTTGTATTAAGATGAGAATGAATAAATCAGACAGTGAGAGTTAAACACTATATGAAACTCGTTCGATTATCTTATGGACATCAGAAAAATTACAAAAACATTTTCTGACAAAAATGATTTATGTTCCCAATGTCAATTACCATTTTTTGACGGATGTATTTCTTGGACACCTTTATTCTCATATTCCATTGCACGTGTTCTTACAGAAAAATAACAGATTGAACTGGAACTCAGCCAAGAAATGATGGATCAAAATAACCAATGTTGATAACAAACACATAAAATCCGTTTAACGTTCATTTTGAGGTTGGCTGACGCAAAACACGAGCAAAGGCCAAGCTCATTTCCTCATTCTCGATTCCTACACTTTCTGGTGATACTTGACTAGCTCTTGATCAATTTATAACAGGGATACAACAGATTCCTACCTGAAATCACCGTGCTAATTACCTTCGCTTCATGGAAACGATGTGAAATGATTGTAGTTCGGGATGCGGATAATGGTGTCTGTGAGGTCTGCTAGCAGGAAGTGTTGTTCGCAGACGTTTCTTAGCTAAGTTAGGCAGTATCGTCAGTCGCACTGATGATGCTGCTGTAGCTTAGCTACGAAACGTCTGCGAACAACACTTCCTGCTCGCAGAAATCCCCAACACCAACCTTCTCTCTGTGTTTTGCAGCATTTGCCCACATCTTAAACAACTCAGCATGTTCAGTGCCAGTCGTTTGTACGTAGTTGAATTCAAGACGTTTTCTTCCTAATTTTCTTATGGAAGAAAACGGACTATCTATCACCAGAACTATTTCACTAGAACACTCTGTTTAGGACTTCGTGATTACTTAGTGTGAAAACTGGGTAGGGTGGGAATTGAAAAGCCAATAACATTCATGAACAATAAGTATCTACAATGACGGGAAATTGGTTGCTCCTGTTGGGTTTTTTAGATAGAATTTATCATGGAGAGGGTCGCACGTAAGACTATTATTAAAGCAGCCTCTATTTTCGCAATTGTTGCTCTATCTTTTATTTGTTCGAATCACTTACCTCAGTTCGTAAATTTATAGAAAAAAACTCGAATATTCTACCCATTTGATTACGGAGGAGCTGTTTGAATTGTTTCATTATTTCAGTTGGCTCTGAACTTTGTTTTTTAGTTTTTAAAATTTTTAACAGATTTATAGGCACATTTTTCAAATTGTGCCTTGGATGCTTTTATTACTTCTCAGCTAGTGTATATTTATGGTGGACTGGTAGCAGTGTCACCAAATTATCACCACGGAGAACTTGTGTTCAGATCGCAGTTAAGATGCTGCAAAATCTTTCGTAATATTTACCGTAGAATGTTACTATATTCATTTCAGTTTTCAAATTTATCTTGAAGCTTAATTGATGGTCGGTGCAATAGGGTCACTGAATACCACTTTCGGTTTGGGTCACAAGACCATGAGGAGGGGCATTTTCAATGATAATACTAAATTAACTTTAGGGCTGTGACAACTGAAGCGCCAGGACAAATCGCCAGTGGGATGGCCACTGTTCGGGCCGCTGGTAAGCGACGTTGTAGAGCAGCCCAATTCACATATCATCAAACTTCATATCTTTTCCATGTATTTATAACCGACTGTCATTCAAGATGAAATCTGAACAAACGTGATACGATGGATCTTGCCGATCCCTATTTTGATCTAAAGTTTAGGTGACCAGTTACTGTACTGTACCGATAATTCATTCACCTGTGATACTGACAATGTGCATTTTGCCCCATGCGATACCAAATTGTACAGAATTGCACAAAGGTAAACTAAGAAGCATTTTAACAATACCACCGCAGAGAAACTCAAACTTTAGCCTGACTAAATCTTGGTGGATAATGAATTAAACCGAAAATGGGGAAAGGTTTAGAGTAAAAATACATTTAATGCATTTTCAGTTTTGGGATTAAAACCGGATGAAGTGGAATACCAAACGAGGTGAGATAAGTTTGTGTTATATTCAACCAGTTCTGATTGCAAATAACCGATACCAATAAAACACCAAACATCCGAATAACACGTGATTGAAATCAGAATGTGTTTTTGTTCGGATATGAGTATGTGCCATGAAAACGAGGTCTGAATAGAAAGGTGATTATCAATTGAAATTTAGCCCACTACTGCTGTTCTGACGGTTAAAAACTATGCTCTCAATTGCAGAAGTGTAAAGCCTCACGTTAAAGCCACAGCTTATTCATCTGTTCCATAACTCAAAATATAATGGGGAGGAAGCCAATGAGATTTTTGATTCAAAATAATCGGAGATACAGTAACAAGGCAAGTGGTTCCCACGCAAATTAACGAAGGATATTTGAGGAACGGCAGGAAGCGTAGATGCCAACAAGCGTATTCGACCAAAACCGGTCACCAGAGGAGATAAATCACAGAATGTTTTGGAAATTGCTGCGATTGAATGAGATTCACAAGCTCAGATATTTGTGTGTTTGATGGTTAGTTAATTACACTTTTCTTCAACATTGGGTTACATCATTTTGCTTATGGTGCTCCCCGATATTTTTTCCAAATAGGGACACAGAGAATTTCGCGAATATATGTAGTGATCCATTGATCATAAGTCCCCCATTCGGACTACCTGGTTCCGCATTACTAGAAAATTAAGTAACATGGGCATGGCTTAATGTGAAAGGATATGCGAAGCTCCTTGGGAACCCTTTTTTCTAATGCGTACCGGTCTTTTTAAATATCATTCACGCACCCTCCACTGGCCCTAAATACCGATTACTTTAGCTTGCACAGAAACTCCCTAATTCAGTATCTGGTATGCGCTGATCAAAAAGACAGTAGAAACAATTATTTGTGTGATTAAGTCAATATGTAAACTGAACTATTTGTATCTTCCCCGCACAAGTCATTCCACTTTTAGCCTCATCAGTTGAACTCCCCATCTACAATCATCTAAAGAGCTTTTCAACATTTTTATGTTTAAATTGTCTTTAGAGAAGGACATAATGCAAACGTACCTACTTGACAAGCATTGAGATAGGAACCAATCGGTTAACCCCGATTACGAGGTGGTTAAATACAAAAAGCATAACGATCCTCCAAACTTTTACAGTCATAGAAGCATAGATGACCAGATATGGGAGCCCCACATTTTTAGTGCAGACACCTGGTCTCAAGAACTGCAGATGCATGAGGGAGGCAGAATCATCAAAGCATCATCAAAGAATGAAAACTGACATGGTATCGGTTTAATGGAGGCAATGAAGCAAATTCTCAGCGAAGGAAACACGATTGGAGATTAAAAATAAATTGTTGGTCAGCCGGATTGCCTGACTTTGAAATCGATCAAGAATGGAAAAGCCAAATTACTTACGTCCACCTTAGCTCATTGTAGTATTCACACCTCCGATGGTTTGGAACTCTGTGCAAAAGTAAAACGTGGGTGGACCCAACGAAGCGTCCGGTGTGAGACGGAAAAATCACAGCATAAAATCCTAGTTTGAATATGAATGGAGATTATTTCTGAAAACCGGAGGAAAATTGAGTCGAAATTCAATGGAAGAGAATGGGGATCACATATAAGGGAGACTGCAGCTCTTTCCGTTTTGTCAAACAGCCAGTATGAACATGTGTAGAAATGATGCACCTGACTACCGTCTCATTGATTTTTCGATAAAAAGCTCTGCAGATTCTTCCCCGTTACTTTTATAGTTAGTGAGCAGATGAATCAGTTTTACCCTCACAATCCAGTTTCGAACACATAGGATCAAGAGCATAACTTGTTAACATTTCATTCAATCTCCTCAATCGCTGACGTAAAATAAGCTGGCATATATATCGTAACTTCAGTTGGACAATCATGGTGAATAAACTTTGACGAACAAAGATCACTAGACATTGAGGTGTGAGGGAAACTCCACGGTAAGTCGATTGATTGTACAAACAGCATTTGTGCACGCCAACTCGGGTGGCCTAATGGAATGAATAACCTTATTTGTGGTACTAAAGCAATTGAGTAAATAAGGCACAATCCAATGGTTGATGTTTCACTGATCGCAAAACTCACCTCGGCTGCAGTACAAACGCGTACATTTACAGCGAAATGACCAAGAGTGAATTGCATAGTTTCCCCTTGTAATTAACTTCAATTGCCGATAGTCTAGCATTAGGGTTAATTGACAATTTTGTTTTGAAAGACGAATCAGGGTCAACTGTGCACCATTTTGTCATGAGATATTTTGTTACAGATGACGCCATGTTTCCTGCGATCGTCTGATCAGCGGTTTTTCTGTTGTCAACCCCTCTGGAATGTTCTCGTCTATCCGTTTTGATAACCGACAGTTTGTTATGACTAAGTGTTTGTCACTGCAATTGTAAATGAACTGACGAGGGACAGAACCGGTGTGTCAGCCACGTCAAGATCCATTCCTGGGTGAGATACAATGAGTTTGAGTTACAGGACTGGGAATGGGCGGTCTACAGATGACCTCAACTTTTTGGGCACGTCACTGCAAACGTGGTCACTTTTGAATAAAAACTTCATGGAAATCGTGTTTTTGATCATGTTTTGGGCTGAATTAACTTTTACGCATAGTCTACTACGAATGTCCCCGAATATTTCTGGGTGCTCATTGCTTAGCACAGTTTTCCTCAGGAATTACTCTTCCTTCTGCAAGGTACATGGAGAATGAGTACGATAGCGAAAGGTCGTACAGATGAAGCCTCCATTCAAAGATGACCAGGTTCTTCACGTTCGTTCATCATGAGTGACGAACCCTGTGTGCTCTATATGTATGTGCCATTTTGTTTTATTTCAGCGATTGAGGAGACAACAAAATATCAACATCTCGCGACAATTGTCCTCATTCGGTATTGATGCAATGGACAACGGGAACTCAGAGTTTTAAATCCTGTAATAATTCACAGATATCTATGTTACGTGTATTACTTTTTGTTGCATATGCCGGAGAAACTCATTCCGCTTTCAACTTAGGGTTGTCTTGACCCTTGGTATTCGCCAAAGTCAGGCAATGGTTAAGGTTATATTCAGCTTACCACGTGGCTGTTTGTTCAAAGCTTATTATTGTAGAAAATGTGGATGTCAGGTTTTGGTTTGAACTAACAGTTAGATACTTTGTTGCACGAAAAATTCGTGTTATTCCCGTAAATTACCTTTTGGAAATTGAACTCTATTAGTTTGATAAAACGCAAATTCCGCGTGGCTCAATAGCGCGGTTCGACGGTCCTACTAATGCTTATTTTTATTCGTCAATGAACGTTCACCAGATAAGGATGCTTACCGGATCTAGTTGTATTTGTGGTCAAATGTTAGAGGTGACCAACCTGTCGTCCAAGAGGTTATTTGTTTGAATTCCGCTGTCTGACTTTCTTTGTACCACATGGCAGCTCTTTGTGTAGCTTCTTCTATCTTCGTGAAAATTCTTTGTACAATCTTGATTACTATAAAAAGAACGTATATAAGAAAAAGAGAAAAAGGTAGCTGCAGCCAAAGCAATAACCTCGGGGTTCGCCACCTCTGTTGCTCATTTATGTAAGAATGAAAAGAGTACAATTTGTAGCGAAATAAAATGGGGTCATCAAAGCTTTGGAACCATTCAGTTGCTTGGAATGTCACAATGAAGCTCCAGTTTGGTCGCCTTCCGTTTCTGAAACATTGGCTCTTCGTTGAGAATATACAATCTCCCCGAGGGATCCTTGATTTCTTTCAAAGAGGGCTCCGCAACAACTCGACCGTTAGTATAGTTATCGATCTAAATTGATCACACTTGATCAACTGATCAGATGTGGCTTGCGAAATTGATTGATCTGCTTGTCCACCACTGTGCGACTTGTTTGCAGTATGCAA
>UZAN01039688.1:93402-122191 GCA_900618425.1 Echinostoma caproni
CCACTGTGCGACTTGTTTGCAGTATGCAAAATGAAGTTACTCGATTCCGGACGAAAACTAACTCCAATGTCAACTGTTCCCCTATTCATTTGTTGTGCTTGTACAAAAACCTGTGACCCTGCCATATTCATCTAGCACATCGTACATAATGAGCAATCATACACTGCTCATAATTGAAACAAGTTGCCAAAAACAAACATCACTTCCCCTGGTGTGTATGCATGTCTGTGAAAATGTTACTTTGTATAGAGCGGTTGGTTTATTTTTCATTAGAAATTCAAAAACTAACGAGAATGTCTGAATGAGACTTGAATTGCCAGCACAATGCCAACTGATAACGCAAATTGTCCAAAATACACCCAAGGTAATTAGAGAACAATATGCATTCGATGTAACCGACCTCAGGCACGGACTGGTTCACAAAACTAATGAAATAGAAAACTTTTGCTGAAAAAAGTTGCTATACAAGTAGCTGGTTGAAAACAATTCCTGATAGTTTAGGCAATTTTGGAAGTAGGGGATCTGTTTCAAGACGGGTTGCTATATGTCTTGACAAGACTGAATTTAGCGGGTGACCGGCTTTTTATAATTTTAAATTCTCCGAGAGTCACTGGCTAATACTGCAAAATCAAAACAACTTACTTATGAATCTCATTAAAATATAGTCTCTCATTGTACCGACTTCTTGCGCGTATATGTAACAACGGAACTTGAATGATTGATTTTGGCACGAAAATGTTTTCTACGTGATTTGATCGGTCAAATGCTTTGTATGTTTGTGTGTTGGGTGGCATTTGAACCGGTGTTGTTTAGATAAATCAGGTCGAAGCGTCATATTTCATGAGTGTGACAAGTTGTTAGGCTAATGAATTTATGAAAAATGGTAGAGTGCTGGTAGTAATGCCAACCGAAAGATCAAATAAAGAAACAGAGAAAAACTGTAGGTCAGATGATGCGTCATGGGTGATCGATAAACTTGTACAATGTCTTTTGTAGTGAAACTGTCATAGTAATGCTTCTGGATGCATCATTTCATGTCGATGTGTAAACAACGCAATCAATCATACCTTCCGTAGCAGTATTTATACCGCCTGTTAAATAATATGTCCGTGGCAGAATACCACTAAAATAATGAATTGATTATCAAAAGGGATCATGCAATTCCGGTGAGGTTTTGCTTTAACCGTTCGTCCACTACGGCACTGCTTTCGTTTTAAATGTAAACTAGACATTTTTGTATGAAATAGAACTTTGAGGCGGTGTAATAAACGGTCAGTTACTGAATACTCATAGTTAAGGTGATTTTCTTATTGGAGATACTGAACATTTATTCAATTTAACTATTAACACAACACCATCATTTGGGGTCATTATCCGCAGCGGACATTAAAATATTCAGTTCTGCTCACATCCTGTTTAAAATGCTTTTTTCAACTGAAAATGTATGAAAAGTTGGTTCGCATAGCTCCGATTGACTTAAATAGTTATTGCTCATTCGCCGAGTTTGGTGGCTTTCTTACAAACGGTTCGTCATGAAACCAGGTGAAAAATTCAAGGCTTGTTAAATGGATTTGTTCTTTTCTTGTCCGTTCACCCATATAGATGCCTCTGGCATTTTTGGGTTCATTATTTCGATTGTTTCCAGCCTACTTTGCCTTTAAACTAGCACGAAAGATGTCTTCTTTCCTGTTCAGTGAACTCCCTCGATTTTAGTTCAGATCAGGCTTCGACGTCTCATTTGTTTTACCGTTTGATTCATGAATTGCCTCTGACAGGTACACATGAACCAGTTTGATGTTCCCATTCGCCGAGCTGGTCAAAGAATTCTTAGACCGAAGAAATCTGGTAACTTGTTATGACTGGGCTTGGTCAGTGCTTCTCACTGATCTCACTGATCCCAGTGTAAACTCTGTGTCCTTTATGGTATTGATGGAATGAACTAGGTGGGAGTGGGATATCCCCTTTAATTGCCGATCGATGTTCAGAAAATCCTTGTTGATAAGTTTATTCTAGTTTTTCTGATGTGGTTGCTGCTTCATGCAGACCGTGCAATTGCTTTTATAGCACATAATCTCTGATGATGTTATCTTTAAGATTCTCCCAAACTTTTCAGTTTCCATAAGGACAAACTTTTACCTGTTTTTGAGATCGCAAGCTACAGAAACAAGAACAATAACCCCAAAATCTTACCAAACTCAAGGACATGGTTCGTATGACAAACTGTTGGGCATTTACTGATCCTGCCCGATCTGCTTCTGGTGAGCATCCAACTGGTTATTTCAATCTCTGCTGAGTTTCGTTAAACATGGGAACCGATTAATACCCGATGTGATCGTTTTTGTTCTCCCTTCATGAACAATTTCGCCGATAAAGGAACGTGCGTTTAGTTTTAACAACTTTCACTTGATGGTGACGTTGACAAGGACCAGTGAGATTGAAGTTGGTCTGAATTTCATATAATCTCAATATATTCTTTCAAAAGAAAACCGTGGAAATACCTGGAGAATACCTGAACAGTTCTGCGGTTCTTCTACTAGTGGGCACAGTTTATCCAGATATATTAAACATATAACTCTTAGCTCTAACGGGATAGCTAACTACCGGTCTACTCAATGGATAGGGTAACCCCCGGTATTCGACCATGTTCCCCGTGTGATCGAATCCCTGAAAATGCGTAAAATTACACACGTTTAATAAACTCCTTAAAACTGATGAACCAGGTGAATTGCACTTATAGTAGTAAAACTATCCGCCAGAAAAATCTTCTTGAGTGCCTGTGTTAGAAGTATTCTTAGCTTGGTCCTGACCTAATACCGTTTTGGTAGTTTGGATAATAAATAATTATTTGACCTGCATACATTTTTTTATGGTGAGCAGTGATTTTCCAGGGTTTGAGATGCGCTTCTAGTGATCAAGATATTTAGGAATGTTATTTTGTTGTTCTTTGCCCCTCTACATTTCAAACTTGATGCCGTTGAACCTGCTGCTGATGATGCTGTGGGCTCCGGCTAATTCAAGTTGCCGGTGTGTCATCATCCTACTTGTATTTGTGTTTGTTTAGACTTTGGCGAGAACGGAATGTTCGCATTTCAGTCAAAAATTACACGTCTCATCAACAGAAAGAAAAATACAAGTAAAATAGTTGACCTTTATTGTTACTGAGAAATTCTGAAGAAACGCGCTCTCGGTTTACGAGGGTTCTGGCGAGATAGGGAACTGGGGAATTTCTGTAGAGATTAATGCCAGAAGAACGTGTAGACGTATGAGAACAGCATTTAGATAAATCGCCATGTAAAGAATGGTTGGAGTCAGCGAGGATTTTCTGGGCAAATGTTTCACATGCGGACAAGTGAAGTTCACACAGCATTTTAGATAGATCATCAATGGGTATAAAAGACACATGACTGATGATCGACAAATCTCGACGAAGAATTTTGAAGTCTTTCTATAGTAGACCAGCAAAAACCATTGGTGAACAATAAAGAAGAACGGGGAGAACACTGATAAACAAAAAAAGAAATGATTTTTTGCTTGGCATTGAACTGCCTAAGTATTCGAAGTTGAAAAGATAATATGCGAAGTTTCTGTACTGACTTGTAAATATGGGATGCCCACTTCAAGTTAGTGTAAATTGTAACTCCCAGATACTTCACAGAATCAACTCTAGTTAGGAGATCTGTATTTATGAAAGACGGATCACGAAGATAAACAGATCGAGAAAGGGAGAAAGTGCATTCGAAAATTTAGAGACAGTCCAGAACGAACGGAAAAATCATGAATATGGGATAGATTATTCGTGAAATGTAAAAGGTCCGCAGGCACAGAAATGGCTTGGCAGAGGGCTGCGTCATCAGCATATTTAAATAACTGGGCTAGAGAACTCCCAGACAGATCACCTGTGTGGGTGGAAAACAAGAATGGAGACAATACGGCACCCCGTAGTACTCCCGAATTGTTCACGAGTGGCTTAGACGTTTTCCAACCGAGCCGAGTCGGCTGAGTTCTGTTTGTGAACTAGTCGACGAGCCACGCCAGTAGGTGCACGGGACAGCCAAATGATTCCAGTTTACGAAGGAGGACGGAACGTGGAACAGAGCCAAAAGCTGATGAAACGTTTGGACAGGGTGCTGGATCTGCACGGTTTTGGAATAGAAATGATCGTGACAGGTCTCCAGCAATCGGGAATAGAATATGAACTAAGTGACATGTTGAGGATAGAAGTAAAAGCATCCGTTAGAGCCAGGGCACCGTGCTTTAGAAGGGATGAAGATAAACCGTCAGGACCAATACCAGTGGATAATTTAGTTGTACGAAGGAGTTTAAATATTTCTTATCTCGAGAACGGGGTTATGTTAGCTGCGTCTTCCGGAATCCATGCAACAGGAAGATCGCTACTCGGATGCACAAATGCCTGATTAACACTCTCAACGTCCACAGTACATTCATTGGGTTTGGACTTCGCTCCACATAGGATCCGAATTCCTTTCCATAAATGTCTCCTGTTTTGGCTGCATAGGAGTTAATTCCCATAGGTTGTATCGATACGCTGAATTTCTTTTTTTTATCAAGGTAGAAATGTAGCTGACCATTGATGAACTCCGGGATTTATAGATATTTTCCTTGTGTCTCCTAAATGGGATAGGGCTCTTTGAACGAGAAGAATACATTCACGTGACGTGTTTCGAAGACGGATTTTCATTTGGTTTCTTTGCCTAAATGAATGGAAGGCAGAACGGGCATATATATTAGGCCTAAGAAGGAGCAGACGATGATCACTGGTTGATACGGGTGCACGGAGATGGAGAGAGAAGAATTCTGGGTGATTTGTTGTAATTCTGTCTAAAACGGAGTTACCTCTGGTCGGTGAAACGCATAAATCTCTTAGATCCAAAGCAGTAAGAGGCCGGGTTGAGGCTTGGTTAAAATCACGTACAATAATATGCAGGTTGTCCTCTATCAGTAATACAAGAAAAGGTAAAAATGAGTCGAAGAATGTCGAGATGGTATTTTGCGTACAAAACGGAGCAATATATATGTTCGTTATGAAGGTAGTTCTATGTCGGGAGAATTTAGGATAACACTGAAGGGATGAACAATCAATACCGTTACTTGAGTATGAGTAAACGGCATCTGACTTGCCACACCACGAAGTGTTGACTTAGGTAACCACACCACCACCGGATTTCTTGCCAAATGGTTCCTTGTCCTGCCGGTACAGGTTAAATCCGTCAATGGACACTAACGCGTCAGCAACATGAGGGTTCAGCCAAGATTCTTGTATGCAAATCAGACAAGTATTAGGGATAGTATCGTCTTAGTTTTATATGGTACTTCTTTGCCCAGTTTAGGCTTTTTGGCCGTCTAAAGCTTCAGATATTGACGAATTCAATAGTTGTCTAAACAGTCCCACAGAACAAATTTTCAAATAGAACAAGGAGTGGCGAACAAGCTCGTTTTCAGTGATTCGTAGTCATGCCAAATACATTACAATAAATATTACGCTGTTTATATATAAATCGGTATTCAATCATAGAAAACGTAAACAAATGTTTCGGGAAAGGGAAAATAACCTCATGGGTTATCTGGGGCTGAGTTCATCTTGGGACCGGATATGGAATTTCCAATGATCACATAATTGTTAGGTCATCCGATCGTTGGGACTACTCGGAATGTGGGGTGTATAGGGGGTGGGTCAGGGGAGCTTAAGCGCCTGCACAAATTGTTTTTGGGCACACAAGGGGGGGNTGCAGCCGAATTCCTACCGCTTCCGCTGTGGCTAGCATACGACAGCGAACCTGCCTTGATAATCGACCACAAACCCGATACAGGGGACGGAATACCTCGGTCACATTCATTCTCATTTAAGCTGTTCCTATATTTCACCTTTAACTTAAAGGTGTTTGGAAGCATAGTTTCATGTGTTTGCATACGACAGCTCGTTGGCTGATTTTGAGGGCACTCCTTGAATAAACTTAGTCCTATGGATCTTGACAGATACAAATCGATCGAAATGTGCAATGGAGTATCATCGGGGAAATGACGTCGTACCACATGCTGTCAGTTTTGCTTTTCCCGGAACAGCTTGAAATTGAGCTTGCTACATTTCTGCCCCTATGTTGAGCGGTCACACCAAGGTTGATAATTCTTTTGTTAGCACATATTTAGCGGTTCCTGAGAGCTCATCATGATGAAAATCCTTCCATTTTTATCTTTGTTATTTTGTAGAGTTTGAATGTTGTCAGCTGTACCCATGATCAGGATAACTCGGCCTTTTCCAGCAGGCAGGATGGTGATGCTTTGGTTTGCCTTTAGAATTCACAGTGCTTTCTCCTCACTTTTAAATAATATTGGGGTTCCCTTTCAACTTAGAGCTGGAAAGATGACTTGACATATGATTTGTCTCGCATTATCACATCCACCGAAAGTTCTTTGTTTGTGGTTATTTTGACGGTAAAGTTCAGTCCTTTGTTTGTTAACATGTGTTATTTCGTGGTTGGAGTTAATTTTGGTCTCTTTGTTCTCTGCACCAATTATGATGCACTTCGATACAAGTAAACGATTCCAATAATGTAGACGACTGAGATACTGAGAGCTAGGGTCTACTCAGGGGCATTTTGGCATGGGCTAGAAGGAGAAAGTCGGAACCAAGAGAGTAGAAGAACCTCAGTTTGAAGCAATTCATATACAAACGATTTACCACGAAATATATTCTTTTTGAAACCTAACACTCCAATCAAACATCTTTACGCGTCTGTAAACCTTAGATTATCTAGATAAATCCGTTGTCATTCTTTTATCAAAGAATATATTTGAACGTTTCACGCAAATTTTTCGCAGGGGATGATATAGGATAGGTTTTAAGACAATTTAGGGGTGAGGGATATTATTAGCGTTAAAGTTCCAAAAGGCGGTGCCTGATCGAGGATAGTTGTTCATTGCAAACAGCAGTTGGGATAGCACTAATTTAGCATACATGTAACAGAAATCGCATTAGAAACATGTCATCGCAATTCCAGGCAGCACACTCAGCAATGAAGGGAGCAGTCTGTAGTTATTCTTCGGGGTGTAGCGATTCGCCCACAGTGGTGTCATTAATTTTTAAGCGTTAAAGGAAACAGCTGACTGCACTGTCTTGCATACTGCTCACAAATGTAAGTAGCACCTCACAACACTGGGTCTCGGATCATGTTACCCTAGGGCGATCGTTAACCCAGGAAGACTTCTATTCCGTTAAAGCCAAATTCTGATATTGGTTCCGGAAAATCTTGATCTCTTGTAACCAACAGTATGAAACGATAGTGTCTGTTTACGGTCATCTGTTAGACGGATGTCAGCAAATTTAGGGTGGTATTCGATTAGTTTGCTTTCGTTTTCCAGCCTATCAAATCTACTCGATCTAATCTGAGAGTGTATCCAGATCTGTTCGGGATCAGCCAACCACGTAGTAAACAACAAAAACCACCAAACAAGGTCAATATTTAACCGTTTGAATCGAGGCGAGCTCTTGATAAGAGTTTTAGCAGGCAAGTTAGATAATCGCGGTTTCCTTTCGGCACTAATAGAAAGACAAACTAGTACCAATGTCTACTTCTGCAAATTCTGCGTCATCTCAAATCGTGACCCATAGAAGGATAACCCAATGAGTCGTACAGTCTGTCATACGTGAGTGCAGCGGAAGCCAAACAAAATCTGATTCCAGTACTCATCTTTTGCTACCTGATCTGATGCATGGCGTACCGAGGACGACAGAAATATAGCTGATGCCGCTAACTGAAAAGTTGCCCTTTTCTCAGATATTCCGGTTCTATTTTCGAGAAGTACATATGCATTGTAAATATTGAGTTAACCTTCAGTCGTGTTTCGGTTAAAGGAGCTGATTGTCGAATCATTTTCGTGTTTACTCTGCGTAGCAGCAAAGAGTATGTTCCTACTATACCCCTGAAATACCCTCAGTTCAGTAGTTCTTTTTAAATCTGATAATCAGCGATGAAACCTACCTTGCTCTTGGATTTTATTGTTGGTAAGCTTGCTGTATAACCGTTCTGTTCGATTGACAAGCTGTGAAAATATTCTGATTGTCAAAGAAACAATTGTCTCTAAACCCACCGCTGAGTTCCACGGAAAAGTTTGCGATGAGTTGGGCACTACCAATTGAAACACCAAATCGTACCGGGAGACAAACAGTTCGCAATTATACTTGATCCCTAACGTTTTATTTGCTTGTGATCACGTCATTCCGATGGAATTACCCTCAAATGAACTGGAATTAGCCAGCTGAAGGCTATATACAGACAAGCAACATTCAGAAAAGGTAATACTTTTCCCTTTTGTAACACAATTTCACTGCAAACTCTAGGATTTTCCCATGATACTTAAATACCATAGAAGACATCTGTTCGATTAGACTATTAAATTTTAAAATCAAAACGAAATTTCAACTTTAAAGGTAATTCTCTTCCAAGCACTTGATATCATGAACTTCGTTCGGGCTAAATTGCCTAAACACCCGTTGGTTTTCTTTGAATTTGTAGCATACTCCGTAGATTGTTCTTGCAACTCTTCGTCTGCCTCTCTGTTTGTCGTTGCTCGTGGCTCACTCATCTTGTCCACCCCCGGTTTGTGAATGTTCACTTGGCCTCGTGGCTCTTCACCTTTATAAACCAATTAACCCTGATGTGAGGATAAACTTAGTTAGAGTTACAATTGTGAGGGAGTTGATGTTTGCGTGTGTTTGCGTGGGGAGCTGGGGATATTGTGTGTGGTGTAAACACGAGGTCGGAAATCGAATGCTCACGGACAGTCCTAATAGGGGAGAAGAGTATTAAGTCTAGTTTCTTATTCATTACGTGCAGTCTACTCCCCTTTATCTATCCCACCACACACCGCTGATTCCCATCAACTGAACATCAACATGATTATCCAAAATCCACCCTTCCTTAAGACTAGTACGTGTTGTTCATCTTATTCACGGACCTAATTGCATTTCGTTCTTCCGTGAACGATAAAACCAGTAGGAAAAACACAACCGGAGTTGCAGTGATGCGTTTCGCCCACTGGCTCTGTATAGAAGAGTCAAAGAGGTCGAGCGGTGTAGAAGGGTGAATGGGAGCACACGTGTGTATTTCTATGCATGCATGAGCTCGCACACTGGCGATTTTGTATGCGAAATTTTCGTGTCAGTCCAGTGGTAGAACCGTTACCAACACGTTACACGTGTAAATCGGAACCTTAACGTTTGATCACAATTGGTCAAACGATTGCGGAATGGAGGATCGTTCCCCCATAGTCGACCAGGAATGGCGGCGGTGAGTAGGGGGGGGGGACGAAAATGGAAAACGTCATGAGGAAAGATCGAGTAGCAGCTGGCCATTAAATGGATCTTAACACAACCACGCACTAACAAATATATCGTCCAAATACTGTCTTTCCTACACACACGCACACGCTACGGACATCAGTTCGTCATAGTGAGTTGGAAGAAGAATCAGGACCGATTAATCCCATCTGTCATCATCATCATCATCATCAAAATCCATTCTCGCTCACTCCCTTGAGGCCGAGATTTGAAGAGAGCGAGATGAGAGTAAGGGTTAAAGACTTTGTCATCCTCCAATTCGAAACCGCCTTCAGGCTGTGATGTGCCGTTGATTGTATGCCGATTGCAAGTGGTAGATAGTGAAAGCGATGCAGTGTCCACGCGCAGACAATATCCAATTCCGTNGGGGGGGGGCGGTATACAGTTCGGAGGCCTGGTGTCTCGGGGGAGAGATTTAATGGAGCTCTTCGGTTTAACCTCTAGCTCATTCTTGTTCAGAGAGAGAGAGAGAGAAAGAGTAGGAGGCGATTACCAATAATCGTAAGTGCTAACAACGAAGTTAACCACATAAACAAAGACTGTGTTAGTGAATTCACACTACTTCATTAAAACTTAAGTTTTTTATCAAATTACCTCTGATTTCTGTTTATATTTCCAACCAATATGAATATTAGCATGGTTTAAAAACAACACTGAAAATGTCATCAGATTTCAAGCTTTTCCCTGCTGCAATTTTCTCTTCTTTTACGTCCCAGATGCATAAGAAACTCAGTTTTGACGCACGCAAAGATCAGCCTTTCTTTGTCCACACTCTGGGTTGGTCATCGATTGACCCCTGTGCCACATGGAAACTATGGGGTTTGGTCTGTCGACAGCTAATGGTGGATGACATTTGTCTTGTGTTGATACGCCAGTTGGGACCGAGCAAGAAATCACGATCTCAAACCGTTCCACCGCAAACAGGTGCACTACCATTCACAGAACAAGCGGTAACAATCTCCGCAATAACACGGACGGAGGACATCGAGCCGGTTGAGAATGGTTCGACGAGAGTGAGCGAAAATTCGGCCTCTGGGGATACCGGACTGTCAGTGGACAGCTTACAAACCACAAGGTATATCATGTCTTTAGATTACAAGCATTTCATCTCAACATCCCACAATAAACCTGTTCATGGAACAAAAGTTGACAAAGTCCATAAAGTTGTTTATCACTGATTATCTCCCCTGCATCGCTATCTATACTCTAATTCTGAATACTAAATAATAACTGGATCAGGAGAATGTTGACCAAATGACTGTAAATTTCTGCATCAGCATCGTGATAGAACAGAATAGAATATGCTTAGTCTGAACAAAAGCGTGTACGGCAAAATACACTGAGCTAAGTTTTACTCGAATATCTTTAACATTTTTGTAAAATGAATATTTTTATCAAATTATCTAGGATAATACAGAAGTACTGCAAACTGTTACAAAAAGAAAGAGAATTACAACTAAACCTGACAGTTCTGTTTGCTGGCACTGCTAAATTAGTTTCCACCAGACGATGATTGCAAGTTAAATGTGACCGAGGCTCATTGATACGGCGAAGTGCCTAACATTGAATACGGCCAAGCACAGACAGAGAGGAAGACGAACAATTAGCTTACACATGGAAGGATGTGGGTCAGCACGAAGAACCGTCTGGCGCGGAATAAAGTTTGGTCCTGTGCTCTGCACTAGAAGCAAATGAAGAAATGCGTGGAGACTGTGAAAGAGGGGCATTAGGAGATAGCAGGTGTTTTTGAAACTCAGAGGGATGAAAGCAAGGCGGAAAACAGAGAAGATTGATGGATGCTTTCAAATGATGAATATGAAGGAAGCAGTAGATTGGAAACTCTTACTAGAAATTCAATAGAAGCTACGTCAAAGTGGAAGAACCTGTGAGGATGTGGCAGTTATAATCAATGCTGGTGGTAATGGATCAGTATGAGGAATAAAAAGAAGAAAACAGCATGTTGGCATCATCAAAAAATGCATGTATTGCGTTGGAGATAATGAAAAATAGAGTGTCGATAATGAAAAGGAGAGTGGTTAAAAGAGCGGAAGTTTGGAGGACGACAGTGTGGTAACGGTGGAAAATGGCTATCACAGTAGACATTTTTAGAGGCTATTTAACCAATAACATTAACAGTTTGGGCGTTTGATTCAGCGCCTTTCCTTGCAGCAAAAGGCAGATAAGTCCAAGATTTTTACTGTCGAAACACTGTTGAAAAGTATCAATGAATTTCCTTATGGGTCTGACGTTGGTGTCATTTTTGAGTCCTGATATCGCAGAAATGAGGGTGTCCTGAAAGATGATGGCGCCTCTGTTGACGATACCGCTTGTGTTCGAGTTTTACTCCGCAAATTGGGCCCGGTAGAACACAGAAAGTACTACTATTTCATCCATCAAGAACATCCAAGGGACAGTTGAAAACCTTAATGCAATCTTTGGGGAAAGATTATCTTTGTTCAATATACTCTATCAATGCCTACAAATTTCTAAGGCAGCAGAGGAAGTTATTGTGTCCTACGCCTGTGTTAGTGGTGAATGCGAGTGCTTCAAACTCAAAAACCTCATAGATGATCAGTCAGAACTCTTCTTTTTGTCTGTGATCTACACTCCTCACCGAAAGTGACATTCGCACACGGTTATTATCCAAACTCGAAACTGAGCGGAAATTACGTTACAACAAGTTATTGAAGAGTGTCAGCTTCTAATCACTTTAAAACACGATGACAAAATGATCCAGTAAACAGAAGACCCACGGATAGCTGACATGAGCGCATTAACCACATCCAGAAAACGGGAAAACAGACCTCGCACCGAATGTTGACACTGTGGTGAGTGGCAGTTCGGTCGATTTCGCTCATACAGGCAATATAAGTAATGAATCTGTGAATTCGTTGGTCATAAAGAAACAATTTGTCACCATCATTTTCAAATATCGTCGAAAAGATATTCGGATTCACATTAGAAATAGAACTGTGAAAACAAATCGATACAGCATCTGATGTGACCAACATTTTACTAAAGACCTGGAATTTTCTGGGCGGATCAGTTTTTGAGCAAACCACCCATATTGCTCGGGCGGTATTCGGGGAACAAATACCATTTGTCATTGAGTTCAACTGCGGATTTTCATTTCGTGATCATTCTCGAGGTGCTTGCTGCACACCTACCTTGATCATTTGAATTTACTTGGAATTTATTGGGTAGATAAATTGGATTTGTGGCAAATTCCATTCAGTGAAATTTGTGATCCCTCTGACACCAAGTCCACCTCGACTTCACACCAACTAATCGATGGTACGTTAGTAAACTTTGCAGAAATGAATGTTTTTCTCTCGTGTTTAAAAGCCGTCTAACCGGTGTTTTTCTGATGGTCTTGGTTTGTGCTGCAAAACAAAGTTATTTTTACATGCACCTTCCGACACTGGACCCATATTTTGTCCAAAACGACCTGTACCTTACGCGTCAGTAAAGCTTGTCAATGGTGAGCTTGATCGGCTGGAACAGTTGGGAATAATAAGTTTGGTTTACTGTTCGGCATGAGCTGCATCGATCGTTGTAGACAAGAGGGCCAATGGGACCATAAGTATCTGTGCCGACTTTTCAACAGGGTTGAATCAATGCCTTGAAACACATCAATATCCATTGCCCGTTCCCAATGATTTGTTTGCCAAACTAAACGGTAGTCAAATGTTTTCCAATTTTAATTTTCTGATGCGTGCTTGCAAGGTGAGGTGGTAGATGAGCGCAAAGATTTCCATAGTATCAACACTCACAGAGGTCTGTACCGCTGCAATTATCTACCCTTNGGTGTTTCTGGACGATATTATTAGTATAATAAAGGAACTTCTCTCGCAGTGTTTGTCTTCTGGCCTGCCTGTTCAGAGATATTATTATTGCTGGTAAAGCAGCAGATGAGCATATAAAAACATTTAGATGAAATAATACAGCGGATTAGTGAGTATGGTTTCCGACTTCAGTTTCAGAAAAGTTCATTTGGCTTTTCCAGCATCAACTATTTAATACCACTAGTAGAAGTCCNAGAAGTCCTGACCTGATGAAAATTGCTATAATAGATCGAATGCCCGCACCGACCAATATAGAAACACAGCAATACTTCCTTGGGCTCGTGAATTCTTATTGCAACTTTGTACCACACATATCAACTACGAGCTTCATTAAACCAATTATTGAAATGAAAAACTAAATGGTATTGGTAGCCTGCATGTCCTGAGGCATTTATTGTAACTAAATGAAATCTCTCGTCAATTTACTTCTCACTCGCTGCTACCCCAAATTATCTATGATTGTTGCAGTTTACGCTTCAGAATATGGAATCAGAGCCCCTTTTACATGAATTAACTTATGACAGTCGCAAAGCTGTGAGCACCATCGGCAGCAGAAGAGAACTATGGTCAAAAAGAAAAGGAAGGACCAAAGCTGATTTTCGCACTCATGAACTTCCATAAAATACTGCAAGAAAGAAAATCTACCCTGCTCACTGATCACAAACCGTTGCTGTTCATCTTCGGCGCGAAGATAAGAGTCCTGCTACACACTGCAAATTGGTTACCGCGTTGAACCGCGATGCTGATATGTTATGATTTTGACTTACGTTTCATTAAAATGACAAGTTTTGGACATGCTGATGTTCTATCCTGACTGAAATCTGGCCATGGCAGTTGTCTCCCTGAGAAATAATTTAATCTTATCAATTGCCGTCAATTCTGATATTCAGTACGTTTTCGAAGATGCGATGCGCAGCGCACCACCTGCTTCTAAGATGATCTGGCACAATACATTGAAGGACAGATTACTGCAGGACGTGATGCTTTCTTGTAGAACCGGTTGGCCTCAGAACCGTAAAAACAGAGATCAAGAACTTTTCAAAATGAAATAGGCGTTATCTGTCGGACAAGAATGTTTGATGCTTGGAGAACGAGTTGTTCTGCCCTACACTTTACAATCAACTGTGTTGAAGCAGTTTCATCATGGTCATCGCAGAATCAGTCGCATGAAGGCGATTGCTGAAAGTTACGCCTATTGGCCATTTATGGAGCAGCAAATTGAACAGGAACTTAAAGCTTGCCACAGTTGTTTAACGGCAGTTAAACTACTACCTAAGGCTGGCTCAAATCATGGTAACCTGCCGCGGAGCCCTGATCATGCATTCACATTGATGGTGGCCCGAAGTTACTTCGATGCGTGTTGCCATTACGTCTTCTATCACAACAAAATTCAGATTATTTGCCCAGTTCGGCATGCTGGAAGTCTCGATTTCAGATAACAGTTCACATCTTCACAATTCACTGTTCTGTGGGTCAAATAGCATCCTCACTTTTCGTACTCCTGTGTATCATTCACCATCGAACGGTCAAGTAGAACGATTTGTTGACACGTCTAAACGTTCTCTGATAAATTCACAGGGGGAGGGTAAACTACAAGAGTCCATTGCTGCATTTCTCCTCGCCATTCGCTGGACTCCCAACCCTGCTACCCCCAAACAGAATTCCCCTGCCGAACTGCTTCTAGATAGACGAATGCGACTAGTTATCAACGCCTTGAATCTGACAGCGTAAAATATTGCAGAATCACGCATAGCTAAAAATACCAACGTCATATAGATAAAGTTTAAGGCACGAAATCATGTTTATATACGTCATTATTGAAGTGGATTATTGAGCTGAATTTCCGGAGAATTGACTGGTCACATATAAAGTCGAAGTGGGATATTTCAAATAGACTAGGTATATCGAACACCTCAGACCTATTACCGGGTGACAAGACTCAACGAAATGCTCCTCTAAGGGTTTACTGATGGATCGCCAGATTACAAACAAAAGTTCGGCAGACTTCAGTATCGAAGTGGAAGCACCAAATTCAGCTGACCGGCGATACTCAGCTGGAAATTGAGCTCCAATATGCAGTCTGATCATCAACCCAAAGAATCATATATAGGAGTCGTCAATAGTGCGTTGAATTTTGATCTTTTGAAAGGAAGAAGCTGTGTTAAGAGCCGTGTGAATGCCACAATTGACGAGTAGCTGTGTTTAATTATGCCGCACCACGACAGGTACGGATGAGCCACTGGAAAACTCTTGTTTGCTGGGCTGGGTACCGTGGGGATGAAAATAAGTGCTACTTGAAGAATAAGTATTACAAGGTGCGAAGAAGATTCATAAAGGAAACACAAGTTTTGTCACATTAGGGGATGTTTACTCAGCAGAATCGTGATGCCAAAATGTTTGTCAAGATGTTGGAGGCGGAGAGTGAATACGCGTTAAGTTGTTTAGATCATCGCCAGTCAAAATTGATTATCTTTCTGTCTACTTTGCGGTTGAACAAAAATTGACTCGGAAAATCTTTCTTATGGTTCCCATATAAGCAAAAATCGCTGATTAACCTATCTAGAGTGGATGTGTCTTTATTCTAGTATAAGAGTATTTGGGAGCCAAGGAAAATGCGGATATTCGGAAAAGCTTTATGACTGTGTGAAATGCAAATGCTAATTCAATATATAAACTTCCTGTTGATGATATCACTTTCTCTGGAAGCATGTTCATTTTAGACATTACCTGACAAAATTGTTCTTTCTGGATATATCTTTACTCCTTTCCGAAAGGGTATTTCATACGTTGTTGACCATTTATCCGTTGTAGGCTTGCTGAAGAAACGGTCCTTTCAAACAGCTCGCCTCATGAAGGATTTTCACGAATGCATACTCACCTGAAAAGAATTTGCTCTGAGCAAGACCATTCCAACTCAAATCAGGTGGACGGAACCACTAAAGTTGAACAAAACGGAATAGAGAACTATTCTAAACGATTGAAAACAGATGAACCTCTCTGGAAGACCACAGATTGTTCTGAAAAGTCAATTTTCTTTTCAGCCACTAATCTGGCTCAATCTCACGAGTGCAGTCATGACATACGAGGAGGAGAAGAGGAAAATTCAGGCTTGGAAATTTTGCACTGACTGTTTCTTATTAAGAAAAGTTTGGTTATTGTTTGCAAAATTGTATCCCTGTCTTGCACTCTGTTCTGAATGTTCCCCTTACCCTATGTCTCACACAATACCTTTTTCTGCGTCTACTTCTTGTTTCCTATTTTCGATTTCAAATCCCACTGATTAATTAGTACTGTACGTGACCACGTGGTCTTGTTGGGGTTTGGCCAACCCCATTTCACTGGTTGTACAAATGTGGGAAATCTTTTTTCTCTTCAGCACTTGATTCTTTTCCTCATCTTCACATTGTTACACAATCTCTAATAAACCAATCAAAGTGGAATCAGCTTATTTCAAACATGGAATATTTTACTACCTATGTAAGACACACGTGTTTTGTCATTTATTTTATTGGCGGAGAGGGTTAGATATCATGAACAAGCACATTGTTGGTTTCGTTTTTTTGGGACCGATTTGCGAAGCTTCCTTGTCCAAATAATGCTTCCCGTAATGCAATTGAGATCTGTCGGAATCCTCGGATGTCTCTGCCGGTAACTGTCTGTGAATTGTGATCTGCGATTAGGTCACTGGTAAGTGGAAATCAATGAAAAAGTATTGTCAATTAAAAAAGCAGCCTCCTTGTATCAATATACCTTTGTTTGGCGTCAAACCTGGAGACTGAGTCGTTATTAGTTATTTTTAGTCCCATTTTGGAAACAAAAAAGGGCCAGGTCTTTCAAGCGTACATAAAACCAAGGGGAACGGAGGCTAGATATGAACGTGCAATTTTGTATGGAAGATTAATTCTCTACGACAAAGCGACGCTTTGTCGGAATGCTCTACGTGAGCAGTCAACGTGGAGTGTAAATCCGTTTCGACCTTGGCCGTTTGATAGGATAGCGATTCTTATCAACTTAAACGGATGCGTTTGTTCCACTAATTAACTGTGGAGGTGGACCGAGAGTACTACGTTTGAGGAATTTGTGGCGAAAGTTATCTTTGTGATTTGTATAATCAGCCAGTTGGAATACTCATTTTTGAATGTTGTTCTACCATCTAGAAGTTTAACATTCTGTTACCTGCCGAACGAAAATGGTTGTGCACCAAAAATCTGCTACTGCCACGAAATGGGCGGACAAGAATAGTCGACGCAGGAAAAATAGATGAAGTCTACTTGGAANAAATAGATGAAGTCTACTTGGAATTATTCAAAGCTTTTGACGGTATTAAACACTGCGTATACTGCTACAAAAGCTCTATAATTACGGTGTGTGAGAACTGATCCTTGAATGAATTAAGGAATTTCTTTGACAATATACCGTAGCGGTTCGAGCTAATGGTTCGTTATCAAGACCAACTGAAGCTGTCCGTGAATTTCTAAATGGATCCATGCATTGCTTTGCCTAACATTCATAAACGATCTACCAGTTATCCTTGGGAAAACAGCACTGACAAAGCCAAACTTGGAGAACACCAGAACATCCTCAGTATTATGAAACACTACAGGAAACACTCAACTCAGTTTACCGATTGTCTATCACTAATGATATCGAAATCAACCTTGATGTATCTAAGATTGAATTATTACATCCCATGGGTTGCTTTCCATGAGTACTAGGAAATCAGTCATTACCGCGCGCTTCAAACGAGAAACATCTGAGAGTTATGGTTCGGGAGAATCTAGGATGTTCCATACATAGCGTTGGAACATCATCAAAGGCCCTAAATCAAGTTGAATTAATAAAACGAGCTTCGGATCGTTCGTTTCCCCGTTCGCTATCGGTATATTTTAGACCATAAATCGATTACGCCAATATTGAGTTCTCCTTATCGTTCCAAAAGTAGCGCTCCTCGAAAGACATCTATATATATATATATATATTGTTACTTCTCTTTAGCTGCTAGAGAACAGAGTTGCTCAGGGTTCAGAAACGGTTTGTGGCCGATTAAGGTTTGTCCAGTAACGAGCAGGAACTTGAAGTGTCGATAGCAGAGGTCGAACTCATGAACTACGAGGTTGTGGGTGGATTACCAAAATCACTTGAAAGTCACCACTCAAGGTTGATTTGTGTTCACGTTGGGCTCAGTCAAACTGATTGCAAAATATATGAGCCAGTAAAATTATTTAAGTCCGGGGAATGAATGTATAGAAATAAGTAACTGTTTCGTTGCTGGACATTCACTGATTTTGATGTATTGTTTTGAAGTTCTTTGTAGGAATTGTAATTTTGGTTCATGGTATGATTGTCATCTGCGAAAATGATATAAAAATTTGGATTCCGACTGAACACAAATTTCAACATCTAGTTATTTAATGTATGTTAACCACATTCAAAGACCCTTGCGTCTTATTCTATAAAGTAAATGACATTGCAATCAGGATGGAACCAACTAAGCCATTTTCCATGTAAAGAATTAGAGTGATAGATCAGCATTCATTTACCATCCGTTGGTTGGATAGTTTGCTCAGAATTGTACACTCCGCTTCCGGGAACCACAGAGTTTATATTTTCATCATATCATGGATGTGGGTATCATGCATCTTTTCATAACCACTCGAGAATAATCAGCGCATATGTTTGAAATGATGTGGAATGATTGTAGCTCGGGATGCGGATATTGGTGTTGTTGCGTTCTCCTAGCTGTAACTGTTGCTCGCAGACGTTTTGTAGCCAAGCTAGGCACTGATGATGTTGCCTATTTTGGCTACGAGAGTCTGCAACCAACACTTCCAGTTTGGATAACTCATCAACACCAATATTAGAGCATACCCTTGCGCTCAAAGAAAGTGACGATTGAACTGAAAAGCCAGGAAGCACTGAACAAATTTTTCAATCTGATTAGGTCTCCTCAGCAGTGTAAATCCCATTGAGTATTGAACCCGGAACCTCAAAGGTAGAAAGCGAGCATACTGCCCACATGACCACTGGGCAGCTGACCAGAGCGTTTTCAACCGTGCCCAGATGCGTATAGCACCACCCATCATCACACCTCGTTCACTTCAGGTATAGCCTCCCGGGTTATGCCTCGGTGGGACGTAATTCGAATCCAACCTTCCATGCATCAAGAATTACAGAATGATAACCAATAAAACGGCTAAAGCCTCAGTGTGATGGAAGACTCGATTGACCAAAATCAGAGCAGGATGCATCAACCATCGAACCCGATAATTGTTTGAAGTAGTATGCATGTTTCATATCTGGAAATTCAATCGAAGAGCTTGATAGTTAATAGAGGAAAGGTGTGTGTGGGATAGACATGACCTCTCCCATGACCCCGCGACCCTAACACGTCCACATCCTTATCGTTTTCCCAATCGTTTTACGATCACATCTTCCCATTCTGCCCTTTCCCAACCACACACCAAAAACTATCACAAACCACGAATCACACAGCCATTGACGAACCTTTTAATTTTAATTTGATTATATAACTCTATTAGCCCGAAGAAGAAGTTGTCGAAAACGAGCTTGTTCGCTAAAGTAGAATACCTGTATCAAGCCTATGAGTCATTAAGATAAATAAATCCCAGTTATGTTTTTCATTGCGGCTTTGTCACTTTACAACTGAAGCTACAGCAACCGTCGTCAAAATGGCTAAATCTTACGTTTTAACATCTTTCAACTCAGAAGGATTACATGAGTGGGTATTCTTATAGCCATATTGCGTCTTATATGATGAAAGTGCGATGAAAGTCGGTTTATTGCACGAGTTTGGTCAATACCTGCTTACACATAAGTAATTCAAAGTATGATAGTAGTGGTTGTTGTCAAATTATCCGGGCTTATCACCGAGTTGATCAGAGAGTCACGTAGTTTGATCCCCACCACTTAACGAAGAGTGCTCACAGTTATAAAAACTCTATAAGTTTTGTCTTAGGAGAATTTTCACAAGCCTTCATGTCTCCACATATTGACCCATAGGTGGATAGATAAGCAACAAATTAAGTTACTGCAGTAAAAAATTTAGAATATTATTTCTCCTTTCCAATTTCACATGTCCCTGTATCCATTTTAGATGTCCCGGTTTGATATACAGATATCTTGGTATCATTTTTCTATTCATACGGTCGGACATCTTGAAATAATAATTGGGGATTTTTAGTTGACCCCTGTTAAATTGATACTGAGAGAAATATTACACCTATACCATGGAACTTGCAGCATGTGATAGTATCAAC
The DNA here is from genome assembly GCA_900618425.1 of Echinostoma caproni. Classification (NCBI taxonomy): domain Eukaryota; kingdom Metazoa; phylum Platyhelminthes; class Trematoda; order Plagiorchiida; family Echinostomatidae; genus Echinostoma; species Echinostoma caproni. The sequence continues at coordinate 113,880 of UZAN01039688.1, forward strand.
TTTATACACAATTTGTGATGACGTAAAACGGAACAGATCTATCAGGTGTGGGATTCACTACAAAAGCCTTTCAAACATACTAAGCGGCACCGAAGTACAGTAAGCGTTTCACATAGCAAAAATCAGCTGGAAACATTCATTTTCAAGATGGCCCGTCTAGTAACCTACTTATTGGCACAGGCTGAGATAGTTTTAGCGGTCACGCCGATGCAAATAGAGGTTCTAAGAAGATATATTTCATATGGGAATTCGTAGTTTATATAGCAAATTAAGCGTAAACTGCAAAGCTGGGAAGCACTGGACCGTTGTTTCGACCTGGTTGGGTCTCATCAGCAGTGCGAATCCATCAACCCAACTGGGGATCGAACCCGGGACTTCATGGGCAGAACGCAAGCATGCTACCTACGACGCCACCGGGCAGTTGATCAGACCGTTTTTCATTTTCTACTTACACGATATAGCACAACCCATCCTCGTGAGCTTGTTGCGGACCACAAACCCCGCTCATCTCAACACTAACCTCCAGGATTATAGCTAGGTTAGAAACATTCACAGCCTGACTATTTATTTAATGTGAGTAATGGAGGATTTGATTAAATTTCGTATGAGAATTCGCCGTGTATATATAGTCGCGCGCTCGTTGCAAGGAAGTGGCAAAACTTAATGTGTACAAAATAATTCAGTACCATGCAATAAAGTTTGATAGGTGAGTAATGGAGGATTTGGTTCAATTTCAGAGGTGAATTCGTCGTGTATATAGCAAATGAAGCGATTCCCAGTTGGGTCGATGGATTCGCACTGCTGATGAGACCCAACCANCCAGGTCAGAACAGCTGTCCAGTGCTTCCTAGCTTTTCAGTTCACGCTTCATTTGCCAGATACACGAGTAATTCCCATTTGATATTCAACCAAATCCTCCATTACTCACGTGAATAAAAATATGTACTAGTGATTCGTCGTATTTGCAACTTCACGTTTCAAATTACTAACCATTTAAAAGAACTTGTCTGCTAGAAAATAGAAGCGACCACTGATTCAGTGAATTCGGCACCGTTAGGAATAGTTAAACGTTAGGACTAGATAGACGAGTAAATTCAACTCTTTTTATTCCATTTGAATAAAACAAGTAACACAATATGAGCAGAATGATTATTGGCCATCAATTTCGCGTGCTCTCAATCAGCTGTCTACGCACATTAAGTAGGTCAAATTTTTATCATAAGAATACCATATATGGACATTTACAATTACATGGGGTCAAGCAGAAGGCACTGGGTGGTTGAGTCGTTAACGAAGTCATTTGGGTATGGGTGAAAGAGGNTTGACCCCATGTAATTGTAAATGTCCATATATGGTATTCTTATGATAAAAATTTGACCTACTTAATGTGCGTAGACAGCTGATTGAGAGCACGCGAAATTGATGACCAATAATCATTCTGCTCATATTGTGTTACTTGTTTTATTCAGATGGATCAAAGGGAAAGGATGCTTCCGCTCTTTTTATTCTGTCTTGTGGGATTATGTGACAAAAGAGTGAATCGATTTTGTGCTTCATGTATGTGAATTTAACTGGCTAAGATTACTGTATTTCACAGCGATTAATTGCATAGATGGTGAACTGCGGAAAATAACCTTGCTGTCAGAACTACCTAATCCCGTCAATTTTTACTTTAATATTCACTTCCAGCGGACGGAGAATTTCATATCCCGTTTACACGTCGATAGAAGCCGGGATTTCTTCACTTTCTAACAATCTTGTTTTCCGAACGAGGCATGCATTTACGCAAAGTTTTGGAAGGAAGATATCTCAGCAAAGTTTCATTTATTTATCACTATCTGCCTGCAAGCGAGCGGCCTGTGACACCTTCAGTTCGTCGTATTATGTTAAAATTGTTGGATTATTTGACTAATCTCTCATTCGGTAATGTCATATTCATTACAGTTTTTCCATTAAACACCTTTTCATGTTGCTGATCGAATCTTCTATTTTGCAGTCTAACAGTCATTTCTTATCGATCTGTTATTCACCGTGTAACAAGTTACACGGTTTGGATTTTCAGGCTCATTGGCTAACTTTAGTCAATCGAGTTTTGTGCACACCCTCAGAATGAATTAACCTTCGCTCTAAGGTGGTGGTGGTGGGATGAACATTTCTTGAACAATACCATCTACTGTATCATTAAAATATGAATAATGTAATTAAACTCCCCCTCCCATTCTCCTCACTGCCTGCGAGAGTCTGAGATTGGGATTCATCCCATCCTCGAATAAATTGAATGTACAGTTTATATATATCCTATAACATTGAACTGTTGACGTTTTACAAAAACTGTAATCATAAATAAATTGGAAGATGATTCCCATTTGAGATTTTACTGCTCGCACATTTATAGTGACGGATTAAAACAGCGAAAGAAATGTTTTTGCCTCAGATATTCATGCGACCATTCCTTGTGATCTTGGTGACTCCGGACCCGGGCTCCATCATTATCTGATTGCTTCTATTACCTGTAGATCTGGCATAAATCATTTTCACATCCCATTTATCCATGTCTCGTACTTGTTGGATGTCACTTTGTTCTAGCCGCGCACAATGTCTGAATTGGCCACGATCAAAAGTGATGCGCCACATGATTCTTATAACACTGATTCCTCACCCCACCCCGGTGTTATGTGTCCCATTGCATGCCGGACGGATAACTTTGCGCTCGCAAACGTTGTGGTGAATGGACGGGCACGGGGGTTGGTATAGGAACAACTTCTACAGATAGTCATGATACTTGGATCTGTTGCTTGAGGTGTGACCGACTCAGCCAAACATAGGTTATCTAACTTTGGATAAAGCTGGTGGAATGTTGATTCCATTTGAAACCACTTGAGGCATAGAGATGTAAAAGCAAGAGACCAACCACAAACTATATATATATATATAGCCGTAAGATGCACAAACCATTATAAGACAATGTAAACAGACGTAAAGCTATTAATTCTGATTTGGACCCGCGTTACAACAGGCATTTTGTTGTACCTCGCCAACCCTGATCGGCCCAGTCAAGCCATTAATTACGCGGTTCTGTCCGATTATGATAAATTTTACTCTCTCCTCCCCCCTACTCTCGTCCACTCTGCAGCCCTATCCCCAATAGGTAGACTGTTCAACCTGAGAAAGGGAGCGACAAAAAATAATTCATTCGAAGTAGTTCAGTTCCGAAAAGACTGTCCCGTACGCATAGTTGGTGAGGTTCCGGCTTGACTCCCATAGGTGAATACCATCCCGGACCATATAAATGTACATGCATACACTCTCGTGTCGGGCGGTCCTTAGACGACGCGCCCGTCGACAATTAATCAAAATTGGTTAATACTTTTGTTGCCACAGGTCTAGTGTTTTTAACTTAGGTTTGCGGCTTGGGGGCTCCGACCAGTGGGGAGAGGGGGCTGGCAACCGCAGCTTCGAGAACATATCGCCTAGAACGTGCCTGAACTTCACTAGGTGATTGATCATTCAAGTCTGTGGTTTAGATATTGCCATGTCATCTATTTGTATGGGCGTTATCCTTCTTGTTTGTGTATACATATGCGAGCATTTTTTTCACGTGTGGGGTCCAGTGATGTGGGTACTGTACCCTGCATCAATCCACTCATAACGCTCGTTCATACGAGTTGGTGCGTACGGTATTCCGGTAAACTGGTCATGACGAACGACAAGACTATCCGAAGGGATGAGAAATGCATTACCACTGTCAAATGAGAACGTATGACCCGTTGTTTACACAGCCTTTTTTCTCAGTAGCGTACTGAAATCGAAATCTCTGACTGGAAGTTAACTGGTTTGCATCCAGATAGTTCTTCCCTCCCATTACCAGTTATGTGTCGATGGTTTTAGAGACCCTTTTTTGCTTGAAGTATCTCCTGGGATCAGATGAAATGGAAATGTTCGCGATAACCAACAAAGAGCACTGGACACATATTTTGTCCTGTCTGGGACTCGTCAGTAGTGCATACATGTGTCGACCCTGTCATGACTCAAACCGAGAACATTCTTGTCGCGACTTCAAACCCTTACCCCTGAACTACACGGTCGATGGTCATCACGTTGTGTGAATGGCTCAATGAACTTAGGGTATCATACTTGGGTTAGCCCATTCGAAGTAGCATTGCATCAGCGCCGAGTGTCAGCAGTAACTGATGAATAAAAATTAATACTTAGTATACTCTCACAAACAATATAGAGATGATGTTCTGAAAGAAATCTTTTGGTGAACCCCATTTTCCAAATTAAAGCTGACACTTTACTGAGCTCCTTATAATTTGTCTTGGATTATTTTATTTTAAAAAAGATGATAGCTATTTTAATAACCTTTTATTAGTCAAGCTAATTGTATTGCCAATATGCACTAAGGATCAAGCGAAGGGTAACAGAAGATATAAGGTTAGAGAGAGAGCTTAGAATCGAACACAAACTCCTGGACTGATGAAGGTGCACTGTATCGTTAAATCAACAAATGTAAACGATGATTTTTTATCACTAATTTCGGTATATATATGTTGTTTTATCACTCTCATAGTTTGTTTATTACACGTCTTATTGGGATGCCAATGGTAGAAGTGAACCCTGTGGTCACGAAGAGTTATTGCTCCATTGTGGGAACCAGGGGTCTAAGCAAGGAGACTTATATCAGAAAACCACATGAAACCTCGATGAGATAGATTTGCTATCGATCAATGCTACCTACCCCCAATAACTGTGGAGGTGATGGGGTTCAAACCCGGGACATTTGTAATACAAAGCTATATCCTTGTGGCATCCCCGACTCTTTTGATTGTTAAAGACGTTGCTTCATGATGAATTAATGTAACCTGTAACTATTTTTGTCTAATGATTTCATATGCTGCTTGCTATGAACTTAGTCTTATCTAGATCTGTTCATGTGTGGGGTTTCGCGCGTTCGGCTATTTTTCATCACATAGGTTAAAGAAACCTTGTAATGGAAACATTGATAGCAGTACAGACTAGATGATGAGGTCATCGGGTAAATCCGTACCAAACACCCCGGCGTATATGAGTGAACTTACTTTAATAATTTACATATGCACTTCCATAGACACCACAGAAGGGTAGACTTTGTGTTGAGTGAAAATTGTGTGCCCATTATTGTGGTCTGTCGTGTGGTATTTTTGATAAGAATAGTGTGGTGGAAGTAATATAGTGGTTCGGTGTATTCCAAATTCGAAAGTGTATCAGATGCAAACTTTTCCTTGGGTCAATTATGTTGGTAGTCACAATAAGCCGAGAAAGTGCTTTGTTTTAGTGAAGGATGCTCATGCAGCTACCGCATATCCATCAGTTAAGTATAACTCCGGAGTTCAATTTATTGCTTTGTATAAGTCATGAGGAATACGGCTTAGGTGAAATACCACCAACAGACCGGATGAGGACCAGCCGAAGCGCTGTGTTGTGTACGTGAGCAACAACATATCAACAGGGGGCTAGTTAGAAAATTTGTAAATACATGTGGATAAGGCGGAATTTGGGCCATGCGCGGGTGGTTAAACTGTCTAGTGAGAAAGCTTTTCGTAATTTTTGTTGAACTGGGAAACAAAGTGACGAATTTCTGGAACTCTGGGGAAATCACAGCAAAGGAACAATGGAAAATGATAAAAGATCTGTTCAGCTGCCCGATGACCGAGTAGGTGGCATGCTTCTGTTCTGCCTCTGAGGTCCCGGGTTTGAAACCCAGTGTTGATGAGACCTAACCAGGTCGAAACAACTGTCCGGTGTTTCGTAGCTTTTCAATTCACGCTTTATTTGCTATATATACGACGAACTCACTTTTGAAAAGGAACAATCGTCTGATCGATCTCGAGGCCGCACAATGCTCGGTTTGTAATAACTGAGGAAAGATCACCGATAGATGTAATGTAATGTAGGAGGTTACAGATATGTCGATTGAACGATCCATTGAGAACAATACCGAAATATCTAACAGAAGTATCTCGATTGGACTACTTATCCCAAGTCATAGTCCTGTGAAGATTTCAACTAATATATTAAGTCGTTCAGATATAGTTGTAGGAAGGAGGTAGGAGAAAGATTCTCGGGATAGAGAGAGGCAAAAGTAATCTCTTCCGTCCAGGTACAAACTGGTACTAGGATCAAATAAATGAAAGTGGAAAAAATGGAAACCCAAAAGGCAGCGCATATTGAAGTTAGAACTAAGAAGACTTGACGATGACGGTCTATAGACTGCTCCCGATGAGGGTGGTACTTTTTAAAAGGGAGAGGAAGATACCATCCATCGCCTCAAAGAATGGAAGAACTTGTTCTCTATCCACCCTACAAAGTATAAAACATCAAGGAAGGTGGAAAATCAAATACAGGCCGTTTGAGGAAATAGAGACAGTTGTTCGCTGCTTACATTCAAATAAATAAGCCTTTAGAGTAGACGAATTACATGCCACAAGTGAAACTATATGTAGAACTCGCTTAATCCTGTTTTTCTCGAGCAAATGGAAATTAAATACTGCGAGATACACTTATTTCATGCAGTAGGCAGAAGGGGTGAGATGTTGTTGTTTCAATCTTTCAAAGCAATGAAACTCGATCTTTCAGGGGTTAGTAATGGGAATCTTGGTAGACATATGCGATCTCGATATCATGCTGCATAAACGTAGGTGTTGACAATAGTTCCCATGTTTGAGCGGACCCAAAGATGACTTATTTGATGAAGATGCACCAGATATCCTTGACAGCCACGGGTAAAGTGACCGCTGGCCATAAAATCGAGCATTCTCCGGGTTTGTTGGTCGAACCTTTTGAGAGAATAACTTGGGAGTGCTCATCGCTCAGCCAGTGAATTCCATTCCCAATGGATATTATCACGGTGTGCACTGGCTGAAAGTTCTGGTATGTTTCCCCTCTCTGAAACGGTTTATTTCAAGAGGAGAGAAGAACAACTGTACTGGCTATCTCCGATGGACAACAAACAGACATTGGGATAATTAATCAGGTGAAAACTGGAACGGGACATGTCAGGCTGTGAAAATGAGAAAAAATTTAGCAGTGCAACCTTTTTCATACCTTTTGCAGAATTTCAGCGGGTTAAAGGTGACAAATTCGTCGGTTTACGTCGCAACTATCAAAACGATTTTCGTATACTACAAGCACAGAAGCCTGTCATTAATTCTTCCACTGATGAATTATTAATGACAACGCAATAATACTAATTAATAATGATAGTTTTTGCTTAATGAATTGTAATATTTTCTTGATAGTAATGAAAAGTAAAATGCATTCAGGTGTATCCGTAAAGATTGAAATAAAATTATTCTCCATGAAGCGTACTGTGAGATATATATATGGCCAATTCTTGAATGCAGACTCAAATATTATGTAACTTCTCACTAGAGCAACTAAAGAGATGTGAACTATCTGTTGACTGATATCGATGATGCGAACGAAGCGTGGTGCCTCGTTGTTCTGATCTGTTTGCTCAGGATTTGATGAGGTAATTATGCCTCCTCGAAGCTGGGATCATTCGGTGTTTTTTCTCCGTAGGGTTTAAAACAAAATGAGAATGCCCAGGGTGTTCACCAAATGTGACTTTATCCGGCGCGTCATGTGTCAATCGCACTGTCTTGCTTTGAACTTCATCCGAAAAAGGCGACAATTTCCATTTGCTAATGATATGCTAGCAAACGAATGCCTAATCTGACAAAACGTTTGTCGGTAAGCTCATTAAATGTCATTATGCTTTGATTTTTTCCATTTAGAAACTTGATTAATATAAGTGAATCCTTGAAAAATTACCAAGCTCAACTTAAAATGTTAATGACAAATGAGCCATTAATTTCAGATCCAGTGAACGACATTCTTCACAGGTTGTATGCAGTCATTGGGGAGTATCATATCTATTTGAAAGTAGTATGCATTTGGTGCCTACGCGAAACACTGGATTCAATGCGCATTTTGGCTTTCACATATTGCCGTATCTATTCACTGCTTTTCCTTTTTAAGGAGCTGTAGATTATATATACTATTAAGTGGTGAATAGAGTAAGTAGTCTGTTAGGGTTTTATGTCATAGTCAGTATACTTTTAATAGCAAGTGTTTATGGATGGCGAGGTTAAAATTTCTGTTCAACCAAAGGGTAAACTTTGTAGTCTTTTGATTTGCTGCTTCTCTCTTCTTACGCTTCACAGGTAACAGTATGAACAGAATAATGAAAGAAGCATGTAACCAGTATACCAACATATTGATGGACCCACAAACTGTGTTTATAAACCGAGTATTTTATATATATATATATA
>UZAN01039689.1:2379-15353 GCA_900618425.1 Echinostoma caproni
GGGAGCCTACAAGTACCGATGCACTCCTTGAGTAACTTAGTAACCGGTCCCGCTAATACACTTGCTAGAAGCTGATTGCTGGTGTGGTCATGGGCCGTCCATCAAGTCCAATTCTAGCCGATGTATTTTTAGGAATGATTGAACAGATTTTTGCCAATAATATTTCCTCAAACCGACAGAGCGTGTGTTACTGTCGAGCTGACTACACAGTCACTCTCTATCGAGCCGACCTTGGGGGTGAAATAGAGCGCCCGAAAGGAACCCTACCAAGCGAGGGCTGCTTTCGTCGGCCTCTAGTTTGTATGATCCACTTGGATCTGTAGCGCCGTGGTTGTTACCGGGTAAGGTCCTCCTACAACAGCTTTGCCGAAAAAGGGCGGAATGGGACCAGCCGCTAGAAGAACAGGACCGGGCAGACTGGGAACAATGGTTAGCCAGCCTAGAGAGACTGGGTGAGATACGGACTCCGCACCAGCTCAGCCGAAGCAGCCAAACGACGAAGGCCGAACTGCACTTATTCTCCGACCGCTTACTCATAGCTGGATGAAATCCACCAGGTCCAGCTGCTTTATGCCTATTTAGGGCTTTGAGCTCTCGGACCACGCCGTTTTTACAGAGGATGAACTCTGTGCATTGCTTCCTTGTTCTAGTCAGGCTGCAGGCCACAGTCTATTCTGCCGTTGGTAGTCGATAAATTCCCTTGAAAGACGTTAGGAGTGCATTTGCCTTTTCCTGTTCATTGGGGGCCATTACGCCTTCCGTTACCTCCAATGTATCTGCTCCCTCCTTAGTGTTGTTGTTTGCTTGCACGTACGCATAAAATGTTTTCGAGTTGTGCCTTACGTTTTGCGCCAACTTTTTCTCGTGTTCATACTTTGCCTCTCTTTGAAGGGGTTGTTCTCTATTGCCCTCTTGTAGATCAACCACGCATCGGCAATCAGGTACGCCCTAAAGCGGACCGAGCATCTCCTCCGGACTACTAGTGCCTGATCTAGTTCGGGCTTCCACCAATTTGGTCGTTGCCCATTGCTCCTAAGTGTAAAGGGTGCAAACCTAGCGGTCAGTCTAAGCAGTTTTACCTTAATGACAGACCATTGCTCTTCCAACATTGGCTCAGGAGCTGGTGGCCCCCAATCTACGTGTTCCGCGGCCTCTTGTAAGGCAGCAACGTTAATACTGCTATAGCACCGTCTAAGTGGGGCAGCCGGTTCGCTGTTTTTCTTTGTTGGTACTAACTTAAGTATCCCCTGATTAGCCTTGGATGGCTCCGACGGAATGGTCTTTAGGGCCGTCAGCTCTTCTGTTATCTGCTTCCTTTCCAGGGGCTCCAGCTCGGTACTGCCTCAGCTTTTTCTCCCTCCTGTTATCACCTTTTGGTTCCTCTGGTTTGGGTTTTAGGGTTGTATACTTGCTCAACGGTGATCCACCTGGTAGACTTTGTTCAATCACTATGAGTAGGCACACCTCAAACCCTCCTACTCTGTGCACCATATGGGCGTTTAGTTTACTCAGAATAACTCTAGCCTTCTTTTGTTGTGTTATTTCTGTTACAGGAACAATGGGAATGACGCCACTGGGTGTGATGAACTGTATCAGGGATAACTTTGATGCACCCCCTGGAGTTCATTTCCATTGCAAGAGCCCTAGATAACAGAAGGTCTCAGCCGTATGCACTGTAGAATACTTCTAGTATAGGCCTAGGTCTGGCTGTCTGGTTTTACCTCCACAACCCAACCCTGTGGCACTTAATACAGGGCGTGTAGGCCGGTAAAAACGCCAGTCGGAAAACATCTTGAACATGTTTGCTATCCGCCTCTTGTTGCGTTTTAGCATCTCAAATAGGTCGTTCCACAAAGTTATACAGCAACACGTATCTCGTTCGACCCAAAAGAGCTTGAGTGCTGCGTTGCAGTTCTTGGAGATCTTTCTCCAATGGTTCTATACGAGCGCTCACTTATTTTGAATCTAACGATTTAACCGTAGCTCCTTTAGGCGGTCTCCTTCCCTTGGTGCTCGTGATTTTCAGGTCAGTTTAAAGTTTTAAATTTCAAATTCCAAGACGTAAGGAAGCCTTCGCCTGTGAGATATCCTAGTAGTGGCATTTGCTTTCCTGAGACTGAGTCGCCTGCGATTTGGTATTGTGACCCGCTTAACTTTTCCGGAATTATCTGGAATTCAGGTCAGGTCAAGTTCATTCAAGTTAAGTTGGTAGCCAGGACCGTGACGGCAATTGCCAGCGTCTAGATTCTTGCACTGGTGCTCTCCTTGGATCCCTCGGTGTTGCGACAATAGGAGAAATGAAATTCATCTCCTGTTATGACAGGGTCAACAGACTCCGATGTTCCGGCCTACAGATACTGATTCCATTTCATTCGTGCAGGATCATAGTTTTTATATGTAAGCCACTTAGCGGGCGGTCTGCCCAGCAACTAAATCATAAAGGACAAAACAAGACAGAACAGGACAGGTCACAGGAATTGAAGATGAAAAAACATGATCTAAAAGTGATGATGCTGGATGTTGAGAAAATTCAGTAAAATGTGTGGTGAACAGTAAATGAAAATGAAGTTGCGGGAGTTAGAGAAAATAAAGAGAAGCATTTTAAAACAGAAGAGCCTACTATAAAGAGGGGGAAAGGGAGACAGACGAACCATTAGCTACCTTAGGGTCGGTGATAGATACAATTGGGAAACGTTGATGCCCAGGATGCATCAAGTTACAGCTTGAATTCGGCCAATGGGTTTTGACGCTACTGCCTCCTGAGGCGTTCATTTCTATCCGCGTGTCTTCATCTTACTCCGTCCATTGAACCACAGTCCGTCTCTCCGTATTTTCTCTCACGTACGTTGAAACCTCTCATTGTCCTCTCGATATACCGTTTGATGTTCCTTCAATTCACATTGACATTCTTACGTTGTGCATTCCTCCATCCTCATCGCTTACCTCTGTGATGTTGTCTGCTTTGTGTTCCGTCGCTCTGCAGTATTAGTTTCACTCCTTTTTTCTCCTTTTGTATCGCTTCTAATTACACCCATATGCTCGTACTGTTGTTGTACATACGTTTAAATTGCACATAGGATCATGCTTCTCGCATGCTTCACGGGCTTCCTAAAATATACATTTATAAGCAAGGTGCCTGGCACTGAGCCTTGGAGAATCCCACTTGTAACAATCTCATAGTTAGAAACTTGGTCACTCATCTTAAGTCTAAAGGTGTGCTCGCTCAAAAAGGCTACAATTCAATCCCTTGCCCTTGCTAATATTCCTAAGCTCTGAACTTCGAAGTTCAACAATTGATGAATAACGGAGTAAATGCTTTACGGAAATCCAAGTAGCAGACTTCTGCATTTTTGCCTCATCCAAACGCTGAGTGACTTCATCCAGGAATACAAAAAGACTTGTGAGACGTGATTTCCGTTACATAAAGCCATGCTATGTTGGTGTAAGGAGTCGATTATTCGTCAGATGTAGGCAAATCTGCCTTCTGATCAGTCGCTCTAGACAATTACTCAAGACTGACGCTAGGCTAACGTGTCAATAGCTTTTTGTTTTGTATTTCGGTCCAGCCTTGTGCAATGCCACTACGGCATCTGTACGCCAGTCCTTCGGTAACGTAGAAATTCGCAATGATTCCTTGAAAAGTACAGTCAGTGATCCTGTTGGCACCCCGGCCACTGGCTGCATTATGGCTGGATGGATTTCATCCGAACTTGCTGACTTGTACTTGTTTAATATCTGTAGTTCTCGATGCACATCCGCTTTACAGATGGCCATTTTAGGGAACTCCAACGTATCAATCAATCCTAATAAACCCGGATTCTCGAAGCTGACCAGTAACTTATTCACGCTTTTAAAGAACTAAAGTAGGGTTTCCGCTTTATCGCGGTTGCACCTAGATATGCTCCTATCGGACAAAGCGAGTGTTCCTATACTCTCCCGTGTGCATGCGTTGGTTTGCACGTACGCATAGAAGCTTTTAGGGTTCTTGTTGACACCTCGGGCTAAGCTAAACTCAAAGTCACATTTGGCACGTCTTTGGAGATCTGCATATATGTTGTGCGTCCGCTGGTAGTCACTGTACGCTTTNCTTTTTGAGTGCCGCAAAGCTTAAAGTGATCCCAGTGTTATCGGAGAATTTTCGGCACCCTCTCTATACCGGGTTTCCACCATATAGGTCTATGCCTGTTTCGTCCTTCCCTCAGTGGTGCAAGGGTGAGGGTCTCTGGTGTCCTCGGTATCTCGTTGCTCTTGCTGCATGATCTGTCAGAAAGAGAAACTGAAGAGAAACTGAATGCAGCCACTGAGGACGCCTTAGGTGCGTAACCCGTTGACCATATCTCCAGAAAACTGAAGTCGCCAGTGATGACGGGGCTCTGGTATTTAACCAGAGTTTGTTGTAGGATCATAAGCAGTTCCATGTCTTCCCCTGGCGTCACTCGAAGGGCTCTGTATATACATGCTACACCAACTTGCTTTCGACCTAGTTAACAAAAACATCCTGTGACTTAAATATTCGGAGTAGCTAACTCTAGCTGTATTTCCTTTTGGTGTGGTGCAGTGTTAGTTCGCTGGTACCGCACCAAATTATCACCCCGCGCATGTGTGTGTTCGAATCCCACAACCATCGCCTGACTTTCCTCATTGTGTGTTGAATGGCAGCCTTTTAATTGGACGCGATCTCTTCTTAAAAATGTTATCATTGTGTAACCAATAAAAAATGTAAAATAAAATGCAAAGTAAGTCTTGTCGAGCAGCAGTACTCCGCTTCCACTGTCTGCCGTCAGTTCTGTCCTGCCTATAGCTGGTATACCCTTTGAAATGGGCGATTGTTTGCTCATTTTTTAGCCATAATTCAGTGATACTTACTATGTCCTATCATTGGAAGCGAGCTCCTAACTCCCCTGACCTGTAGGGTTGGCGGGGATGGCCTACCTATGGCATCAAAGCCATTGGGCGTAATACCCGAGAATCCATCTCTATACCATTGACTGTAGGCATGTCCTCAGCTACCCACAGCAGTTCACTTTCGGACTCACAAGGTCTTGCTCATGGGAACCCTCATTCACCACGGCTGGCCACAACCGTGACCGGGCTGTGGGATCCAGATGAACTTTCCAAGGTTACCTTTACCGTGCTTCCATTGGTTGTGCCTTGTGAACGAGATATTGTTCCTTTGTTTAAGCAATTCTCTTTCGGTCTCATTTCGTTTGATTCCCTTTTACATTCATGGTCTCTGGGACACGTCAGATGTGCTTGGTAGCTAGCTTGTCAGCCTTTGCTTTAGCTACAGGTTTTGTATGTGCTTCCGCGTGCTGTATAAAGCCGCCCGGTTTCGGCAACGAATTACTCAGTGATGAAACTTGCGGCTTGGTGGAGTACTTCACAGTGCCCTATGAGGCTAATATTAGGTTCCTGTTTTTTAGCTCTTATTTTGGTTCGAGGGAGCTCCTCAACGCTGCTAATTAACTTGGGTTCTCTGAAATTTAGCAGACGCTGTTCTTGTTTTCAGCAGGGAAGTGAACCTGCAAATTTTTGTGCGATTGTCAAAGGTAATCCTCATATGCTCCTGATGATGGTTGCTACGATCGCATGCCTGGAAAGAAGCATATATCCACTCAAATGTTGTCGGTGCCATTTGGACTCAAATATCTTTCGTAAAACCGTATCTCTCCTGCTAAACTCACCACATTTAGACCACTGATTTTAGAGTAACTCATCGCCGTCTTTTGTTCCGTCTCTGAATCAATAACTGTTCCCAAACATCAGTCAGGTCATCTCAGCCTCCTCAATTTTTAATTAAGCCTCCTCTGCCTCCTCTGATCAACGACTGACTTCCCATCATAAAGCCAAATCGAAATGTGTATTTTCATATTTGATTGAGCTCAGTTTTATGGACTATCTTTGAGCTCTTCCACTCAAATTGTTTGGGTGCCACTTGGACTCAAATATACTTCGTAAAACCCTGTTCTTTTTCCTTGAACAACCTCATTTTGACCGCCTAATCTTCTCATGTTCAGTCTCTTTCCTGCTGAATGTTGCCAAAATTCCTTCAGGTTCTCTCTTGCTCTTTCATTTTGATTTTTGTCTCTACTTCTTCCTCTCGCCAACGAATCACTTTTGTCGTTACAAGGATAACTCAGAATCTGTATTTTCATCTCCATGTCAGCTCAGATTCAGGGACTCATTTTGAGCATTTCGACTCAAAAGGTGTCCGTGCTACTTGGAAACAAATTTCTCTTCACAAATCCCTATCTCTTCCCTGAACTTATCACGTATTAGATCCGCGATGTTTCAGTACCTTTTCATCGTCCTGTGTTTTGTCTCTGGCTTACTGACTGTTATCAAACTTCAACCAGGTTGTCGCATCCCCTATATTTTTCCTTCAGACTCCTGTGCCTCCTCTTCTCAACTATTACTTTTGTGTCGTGAGTCAGTCAACCTAAAATCTGTACTCTCATCTTCATATGATTTTCGACTGAGGGCTTGTTAAAAGAATTGGGCCTAAGTGGTTCCACTACTCTCCAGAACAAAGCGTTTTCTTATCTGCCTAACGTTTTCTTTGACTACATCATTTGAAACAGACTACCTGTGCAGCTAGTAGAACTGCAAACGGTGCTAGCATTCAAGACAGCCATGGACGAACAATGATGTGAAATTGTTCCTGAAGTGGAGGTCTGAAAACGAGAGGATTAGGAGCGGGTCACTCAGGTTGCATACTTTTTTTCGATCTGCTATGTATTGGGATACAGTCTTGAAGAGGAACGCTCACGTACAACAATCTCCTGCCTTAGAGGGGAGATGAGGCATCTTTCCCTTCATCGTTTCAGCCAGGCAGTTACGGAATACTTTTCGCGGTGGTGGGTTGGCCATTTTCTGTCCTGTGCAAACTGAACTGAACTGAGCTGAACCGAACCTTTTAGCAGTACTTTGTCGTCACGAGCATTTCTGCTCAAATTGTGTTGGTGCTTGTTAGACTTAAGTGCCTTTTGTAAAACCATGTTCATTCTCCCTAACTCATTTGCTTTTAGACCATCATTTTGACCACTCCATCGTTCTCTGACGCACTGACTGTTTTTATTCCTCGTGGTGGTTCTTTTTCTATTCTTTTTCCACTTTCTGTTCCTCTGTCTCCTCTGTCTCCTTTTTTGAATATCCCGCTTTAGTCGTGAGAAACCTATCCTACAGTGTATACTTTCTTCTTCTTATGAGTTGGGGTTGAAAAACCGCGTTTGAACAATTTGGCTAGTATTCGCTAGTATTATGGCCAAAATGATCATCTTTCCTCCTAAACCGTTTTGATTTTGACCGCGTATTGTTGCAGTACATCTGTACCGTCTCGTGCTTAGCCACTGACTCTCTAACTGATACTATCAGTCTTCCCCATTCACTTTGCTTTTTGATATGGAACTTCTGCACTCTTGCCTTACAAGCAGGTGTTCCTTTCCCCCTGGATGTTTTAGCGGAGCATATCTACTCACGAGCTGTTGCATGTTGTAATTTACTAGGTCCTCGCTTTCACGGAAGTAGTACCCCTCATGAGCGTTGTTCAGGTTGAAGCGCACAGTACGTCTAGGGATCCTGTCGTGCTAGTCTTGCTCTAAATGGCCTTCGTTAGGCTGCACCTTGAGTAATGTGTACAAGCTTGGTCCCCTACTCTGAAAAAGGACGAAAGGGTTCTGGAAAATGTGCAGAGGAGGTTCACGCGCGTTCTTCGGGGAGGGACATATGCCGAACACCTCCAGGGGCTGAAACCGTTTTCACTCAATCGGATAAGTCTGAGGGGGACCTGATTGAAACCTTCCGTATCTTGACGGGTTTCTCTCACGGAATCTCCTAACTACTTCAGCGGAACGGTGCACCCAACAGAAGGGGACACAGCATGAAGTTAGACAAGCCTCGGGCACTCAAACGCCTGAGAGCCACCTTTTTTCGCACCGGGTAATTAATACATGGAACAAACTGCCCCAGGAGGTAGGCGCGTCAAAAACCATTGCCTAGTTTAAGCTGAAGTTAGTCGCATTCTGAGCATCAGCGTTCGCCGATTGTATCTGACAACGGGTCTAAGGTCGCTAATAGCTCGTCTGTCTCCGTCCCCCTCCTTACATTCAACTCTTTATCTCATACTCCACTTCGATTTCTCCAACTCCCTGAGCTCCATTTTTTTATTCACTGTGCACCACATTTTATTGAAACGTCTCAACATCCAGCATCACCAATTTTAGGTCATGTTTATTCTCCCAACACACCTCTCACTCTGGGTAGCTCGGAGCGGTTGGTTGCGAGCTGTTGCCTTGATCCTGGCAAAACCTTAGACGTGTACTGTCACCCAGAGGAACCATCAGAAGTGCGTTTTCCTTTTCCAGAACCGCACTCACTCACGTCTACGTGAACGAAATAACACATTGTCGCAGCGTCGTGGTGCTCTCAAGCTCATTGGTGCAAGAAACTGGACTGCTTCTGGCTCCGCTGCAAGTCCTGTGACCTGTCCTGTCCTGCCCTGTCCTGTCATGAGCTCTGTGAAGTTTATCCCACTCTGATTTCACCTCAACTTGTCGCGCGCGGTTACGCCTCGAAGTTCATTGTAAACTGTATCAAAGAGACGTTGTTCTTACCCAGTGGAGCTGTTCGGATATTTTCTACATTGTTTGCTACATTCGTTGCTACTTAGTCCACTCTGGTGGGTATGTAGCAGTAACACCTCGCGTATCATTTTTTGCGTTTATTACTAGGGCTTCATCGTGCAGGAGGTTTAGCATAGCGTAGCTGAAGGATCCCAATAAATCGCTTTCTTCACTCTGGTTCACTTATGGTGCTGACATCTCCGTGATGGGATAGGCTCCCAACTGTGTCCAACTACTGGTTTTATTATGAGCATCAGTATAGCATCTTTGTTTTTCTGATGCTGATGAGCTTCTGTAAACGATGACTATGAGAAACTTTATGTTAGTATTAGGCGATGATATCGTGAGTTTCAACCTTTGATCCGGGTTTAGGTGCTGTTCCACCACCTGTTTCATAGCCTGTTAAGCTTGTATAAAATCTGTACAAGCACGTTAGCACAATAACCGCGAAAACAATTAATCTTGGAATTTGATTTACTTCACTTGCAATAACAATATTTTCCATCCAACATTTAAAATTCTTATTTATTCAAAAACTTTGTATAATAATTTCCTGTTTTGTGTTTTACTTGACTTGTCAAACTTTAGATGCCATGTTCAATGTTACAATTTCCATTCTCTGTTTATTTTCCGTTTTCATTATATAGTTATTGATCCACTAATTTAATTACATACTGTAATCTTGGATCCCGCATTACAGTCTGTTTTACACTATCGGCCATAAAATATACCATTTCGTGCATACAACGGTTCTAATCAATACAAGCTGGCAATAAATTTGCGTTCATAGGAGTTTTGTGAGAGATGACATTCCAGTGTTTAATCAAGAACGATAATTTTTGATTAACTTCCATTTTCTTGAATTGTTCATTGAGAGCCTTTGCTATGTGCCGTAATCCATGCGTTGCTAATTTTGGACCGGTCTTTTACAGCAGATACCGAAAATACATAATGTTATCCTAAGATCAGTTGCGAAGTTCTTAAAAAGATATAGAACACCGTGTATCTCAGTACCGCGCTGATTAGCGAGGTTACAGTCCAATAACCTTAAAAGATGTGTGGGTTTTCCAATGTGAAAAGGAGAAAAAGAATATTCCAGAAAGCAAAACATTATTGTATTTCTACTTCATTTCCTGGATTTTTCCTTTTGTTTATTATGTTTTCTCTGAAAAAAAATAAATGAAAACAATGTGGACATCAGTCAGAATTGTATTTGAATACAATCATAAAGTCTTGCACTCACTTTTGAGGATAAAATATTATAGTTTTAATACACAATATAGCGAAGGTGAATAAATGAACTTTTATTTACGAAAACTGATTTTTATTTTCTATTTTCTTAGAAATTTCTGGAACAGAATTTTAGAAGTACAGCATCGTTCTTATACTGACTGATATAATAACGGCGCGCTATTCCAGGTAGGGAGATAGATGATCTTGAAATCATCATTTAATTCAATGCAGAACTTTGTACTTCTTCAACAAAAAGCGAATTTACGAAATTATTCCCCACTTTAAATGGATGAAAACTATTCAATCAGTAACTGTTGATTAGCATCGTAGATGAGCCGATAGAGGGTCACTGTATAATAGCGTAGGTGTCATTGGTGCGTATGGTGGAGCGTTTAAGAACTCCAAATTTAGATTATCTTACAAATCGTAACTGAGCAAGAAATAATGCTTCTACTTAAACAACAACTCTCTCGGTTGAGACAAAACCAACCCACAACCACTTTCTACAAAGCCACGTCTGTGTCCCCTGATGAGTGTTTTTGTTCCAGATTTACTGAAGTGAATAAATTAATAAAGTAAAAAAACAAATAAATCCAGTTATTTACAGTGGATGTGTTGTCGACCGCATTGAGTTACCTCCCATCAATCACAAAGCATTAACGACGGAACACTAAAAGGCTCTTTGGAAACAAATTGATCCTTTTTAGACTATGATTTTATGATTAAAAGCTTACATAATTCTTTTTCAACTGCAGTATCATACTCAATGAAAAAAGTTAAGAAGTTGAGGTTTAACTAATAAAATTCATCCAGCTGACTAGGAGAGAATACCGTAATATGTTAAAAAGATGTTAGTTACACTATTTTATTCAAAAAGCCATTTTAGATGCTAAAGTAAAATATATGAAACTCAACATGAAATTCTGATCAATCTCAGTTTCTTGTTCACATTTTCTAAGAAAGCCTTTGAAACCATGGCAAGTGAAATGGTCTTATACCCATGAAAAATGATCATGTAAGTCGTATCAAACCTGATGGACTTCGTGGACGAGATTTCACAAAGGTTCACTATCAAGGAGAGTGTGGAAATCTACTAGTTAGACTTCCCATAGGCGTTTGACTCAGTCAATCACCTACTGCTAATTGAAAAATTCGAGGTATTCCGTCTGTCTGAACAAGTCATTATATGGATAACAGGTCACTCACTTGACCGGTTCTTTTGTGTCGGAGTACAAGATGAAATATTCACGTAGGCAGCAGTTTGTAGTAGTGTGCTCCAAGGGTCTGTGCTGAGACTCCTGCTGTTCCTCATTTACATAAACGGTATTACCAAAAGGGATATTACACCCCTTCTTTCTGTTCGCGGGTGAAGAGCAATCGTCAGGGACTTCTCTACAAACGGCTTGCAGGACCATCTAGATGAAGTCCATAAATGGACGAAGGAGTGGCTGTTGCCGCTAAAGGTTGGATTGTGCAAACAGCCACTTAGGAGTATCTCTCGCAGAGATGACGGTCGTAAATGGTACGGTGCCCACATCAGCAAAAATCACCGACGACGTGAGGGATCTGGGTATCACCATGCACGGTTCCTTCTAACCCACAAGATAGTGCTAGCTAGCCTCAGTAAAGGATTCAAATGCGCTCTCCTTGCTGAGGAGAACAGTAGCAGTATTACTATAGTATTAGTGCCCATTTATAAGACAGTGGTGCAGCCGCACCCCGAATACTGCGTATAGGCATGAGCGGCAGAACCCGTGGAAGAACAAAAGGTTATGGAAGACGTTCAGAAACGTTTTCCTATGGTTTATCTTGCTCTTAGAAAGATGCCGTACTCGAACCATCTGAGAGAAATAAACGTGTTTTCTCTGTCAGACAGAAAACTGAGGGGGACTCGATAGAGGTCCTTAAGGTTCTGAAGGAACTGTCGCTGCCTATCAGCCAACTCCTCTTCCTCAGTAAAAAAACAGCCCTTAGAGGACACCAGCTGAAGCGGGTCAAACCTCGTGCAATAGAGAGGAATGGCTGACCTCTCCTCTCATAGAGTAGTCAACGTCTGAAATAGACTACCAAATGAGGTTATTTTGGAGTGCACACTTAACCTGTTCAGAAATACACTTGGTGAAGTGTGGGACGTAACCTTCCACAAATCAGCTTAAAGAAAGAATAACCATTCCTTGCTGATAGTTACATTTTCAGCTCCTCTACAACCGTTCTCTGGCCTCATCTCCTTTGACATTAATTGTATCATTCTCATCTATTTCAATTATCTATAAACTTTGATTGGTTTAGTTTTAGCTCCCCGTACTAGGTCACTAGCTTTCTCTTATTTTAACTAATTTTCGCCTGCCAGCGGGTTCTCTATTGTTTGCTGAAGGGGTGCTCAAACCTTCTTGTTGATCCATGACTGAACATTTGGTACTATTTTCATTGACAGAAAACCGGATCAGAGTCCCTGATCCGCGGCATTATCTTTACACAACCAAGGATTGATCAACTCACTGTTGAAGAGCCACAAGATATACGTGGCCCGTAGATGCGAGAACATAGACTACCATACTGGATAGAGCCGCAGGTCCTGTGAACTGTTTTATCCTGCCCTGACATCTCAGATGGAACTTTCTATGAATTAGTGACTTTGAATATAAATAGTGATCAAAAGAATTCCGAAAAATTTTATCGGATTCCGTGGCACGGTTTTGTACTCATTTAGGTCAGTGTGTACATGTGTCACTTTTGTCATAGCTCCATCCCATCCATCCCAGTCGAACCAAGCGAGTTCACTGAGTTGGTATATAACAACCGATCTCGCAAGATCCGTCAACGGTGCGGCAAATCCTCGTTCAGTTTTGTAATGAGACGATTCAGGAAAAATGTTTTTCCAGGATTAATCAACATGCCTGATAACGAAGGGTAGGTGCTGTATCAGGCCAGATGAGGCATCGGGAACTTTTCCCAGAATACATAGGCTAGGAAATGAGGACATTTCACTATGCTATAAAGGAAAGGACGCTCAATACAGGAAGATTGGTTTATCTGAACAAATTCCACGATCCGTGGTGCGCCAACCTGTCACAACCGCTCCGAAAGGAGTAATAGTGTTAAAAGACTTATTAGAAGACG
>UZAN01039689.1:24882-35624 GCA_900618425.1 Echinostoma caproni
GGTCGCTCAGGCCTCTCAAATCTGCTACTTGCAAGTGAATGTTGAACCAAGGACAAGGCCAAAGGACACTAAACGGACATCATCTTCGTGGACTTCCGCAAGGCCTTCAACAAGGTGCCGCACGACCTCCTTCTGCGAAAGCTATCAAAACTAGGTGTAGGTGTGGTCATGCGGAATTGGCTGCCAGACTTCCTCATCGATCGGAAATTCTGCGTCCGGGTTGGCAAATCGCTCTCTGCGTGGTATTCCGCTCCCAGTGGGGTCCTTCAAGGCTCGGTTCTTGGTCCATTTGGCCTTTGTGGTATATGTGAACGACCTGCCTGATCAACTGTGCAGCCCATCCCTCATGTATGCGGATGACATCAAAATCTGGTGTACGATCAAGGATCCGAATGATCGAAGTTCTCTTCAAGCGGATTTGAACAATCTGGCTCAGTGGGCGAACACCTGGGCTCTTCTAGTCAGCACAGCANTTTGGGGCGTGCTGACTCAGAGGTAGTCTACAACTTCCAGGGAACGACATTGTTCAGAAAGTCGTGCAAAAGAGACATGGGAGTTATCGTCACCTCATCACTAAAGACCCGAAAAAACACCAGTTGGGGCTGTGCTAGCGTATGTATCATTCTGGGGCCTATTCGACGGTCTTTCAACCAGCTCACTATGAACGCTTTCAGGCTGCTGTACGCTTCCCATGTCAGACCAAGACTTAAGTACGGTGGTGCGGCGACATACCCCTGAACGGCCGGTGAACCGGCTAAGTTGGAGCGTGTACAACGTGCTGCCACTAGACTCGTTGGACTACGCGGGACCAGCTATGAAGGTCGTTTACAGGCTATTGGTCAGTTCCCAATTGCGTATCGACGACTCAGGGGAGATCTCATCTACCTGAGGAAGATCCTAAGAAGTGATATGGGCCCGGAGCCGCAACAGTACTTCCCTTTACGAGCACAGCACCGCACTCGGGGGCACTCTCTCACGTTGCGCAAACTTTAGTCAGTTGGTCTTCCATTAGTCTACCGACTCTCTCGTAGGTCAACAACACTCTGGAATTCCCTTCCAGCGATTGTGGTGGAAGAGAAGGCAGACGCTGTTTTCAAACGACTTCTGGATGAGTACCTGAAGGCGCTATGAAGGAACGAACACTTGTGATCGGACCTTCGACCCAGTGGTGATGGGGCTTACACGGGCACCCTGCCCTCTGCCCTCAATCCTGAAGAATGAAGGAACATAACTGCTTCCTTGCAGTTTGAGCTTCGTTGCGAAAAGGTCAGAAAGCACCCTCGAAAAGGACGACTTTGAACCGGGAGACCAAGTAGTACTATATTCGGAGACAAATTTCCTGGGTTTGATGACTCAGCACTCCACAGCTTCCTCATGAGACCAAAAGCCTACACTGTATACACCGTCATGTTTCTTCGGGCTTATATCATTTCACCTTCATCTTTTTAAGCACCTACATCTCTCCCGGGTCATGCAAACAATCGCACTAATAGTAGTACCTCTGGTGGAAATTCTGCTCGTTGTTTCCCGTCCCACCTCGGCTACTGTGCAAATCCTAATTAATACTCTACCAAATGAAGCAACTCTTCGTGATACATATAGATCAACAGGAATATTTAGTTCATACGCTCGAAGCCTTAGTCATCGATGTGTGGTGAACCCAAGAAACTCAATTCAAGACTCGATATCTACTATCTGATTGACGTCCCCATCAAACCCATCAGTGAAGTTTCACTTGCGCCTCTCTGGGGACGCCGAATCGGTGGCTTCTGGTCTAGCTCACTTTGGCCTGGCACTCAGTGAGATAGCTAAAGCCGCGCTCCTAGATTATACCCCAGTAGGCATTAGGTTGCACGCGTTGAGACTGAAGTTCGCGAAAAGTAATCAGCTGCCGCTCCCGATAGAAGATACTTGTTTCTCGTATTGACGTGCGCTCCAATGGACTGCAGCCCAGATGCAGCCTAAGTTGAATTTCACCAAATCTTATTGTTTAAAGCGACTCAATTGATATCATGATTTTAGCAGATCTAAATACCAGATTAGGCTGGTAGACCTTGAGCGAGACGCATCTGGGGTGTCCTTTTTGACTAGATTCGTGAAACTGGGGAAGACTATTGGTTCCATATTCTGATCACCGCCTATTCCTCGTCAATATGAAATTTAGACTTTCCAACTACCAGTACACTACTTGATGTCCGCCCTATTGGAGTTAGCAACAGAAGAAGACTGACCACATCACTATAAGCAACAAACGGCGGGGTTGTTTAAAATGCTGCTGATCGTACTGAAGTATTCCCCTCAAACCAGACAAAGCATTAGTTTGGGCCAAGCTGTCTATTTGTTTCCGCGAGCGTTCCGAATGCACGATAGCACGACGGCTAGCCAATGACAAGCTGTCCAAACAAACCTGCCCTTTGTCTCGTAAAACGCCCTAAATAAAGAGCTAGAACCAACCAAATCTGATAAGATCAATCGGCACTGATAATTTACCACAAATTCTTCGCATTCCGCTACTTTGGTTGTGGTCTGACAAGCCGTGTCGTGACTTTCTGAATTGCCGTGAAGTCTCCAAACGTTTTTGACGCACGTCGGTCAATTCTGATCGAAAGCGTGCACAAGCAAACACGACTCGTAACGAGACATGGGCCAAGTGCAGGTCTACGCAAAGACCGCAAGATTTGGTGGATACGAAGCGCATCAGAGATGAACCGTGCTTCCCTTATGGATGAATGCTGTAGGCTGTTCAATCTCCTCCGGGTTACCGGTAGTGTTGAGTGTGAGCAAAGCGATTTGTGAATCTGAAGGCACGCCCGTACATAACAAGAAGTGATGTCCTGTACGCTTGACGGAGCAGTACGCGACACTAGGCAGATCCCCATCTCTTGAGAAGAATCGATTGTCGTTCCCATCTTTGAAATGGCTCGCGCAGCGACGGAGCCAATCACAAGGGTACAATAGCGTGAAGACTGTTCGCATTCCCTATTCTTAGCCGACTCGCTAGGAGCTGCCTGGGTTTGGGGCCGGTCCGGAATCTAACGATGAAATCATTACCCTCCGACAGCTGCTACAGCACCGTCCTACGGGCGAAAACCAACGGTCACTGTATTAATAAAAATCCAGGCTGCCGTCGACTTTGTCGGTAGGACCCTACTATGGAAATATTTTTTAAGAATGAAGCACCAGAGAAGTGTGTCGATTCTCAATAAGTTGTATCGTTAAACCTAAGGTTGGATTAGAAAAACCCAAAATAGACATCAGTGACGCTAATGGTGTACCGTCTACCTGTTGAAATCATGTGCCCCGTAAAAAGCAACAACCCAACGGAGAAATTACCATAAATCGTACGGTGAAACACAGAACTGTTTTCATTCTTGTTATGTTCTATTTTCCGTTATAATTGTTTAACCTTTACAATCCGTTTGTGAATCATACTCCATACATCCTCTGTTTCTGCTATGAATATTGTGATGTTGGTACCATGCTTGTTAGCAAGCCGATGATAAATATATAGAAATACACATATATATATATATATATCCGACGTTGTCAGTGGAAACCTTTGTGTACGGACGCTTAATGTTTTGTTCACGTCCAGACTAAATATCAGGTTGAGTACTATGGACAAATGTCAAAATAAGCAACCTCAGTTCATGTTTACTCATTTAAGTGTTCCTGAGGAACAATATACACAGGACGTAAGCGGTCAGGCGTTTCTCCGACCAAATCCGTGAACGCCATCTGGCATGGTTGAATAGAGGAACGATTAAATCACTCACTAGTAGTTTGGTTTCACACCTAGCTGCAACAAATCAAACTGTGAATGTGACCAAGGCATTCCACCCCTGCATAGAGTGCGCGATGGTTTGCTTGCTACGCCGGAAGCGATAGGAATTCGTCTGCCGAACCCCTCTTACGG
This sequence comes from Echinostoma caproni, assembly GCA_900618425.1. Taxonomy (NCBI): domain Eukaryota; kingdom Metazoa; phylum Platyhelminthes; class Trematoda; order Plagiorchiida; family Echinostomatidae; genus Echinostoma; species Echinostoma caproni. The sequence goes on from UZAN01039689.1 coordinate 28,799, forward strand.
TGCCCATAAATGGTTTGTGTAGGCACCTAAGCTATTCAGACTAACCCTGCTTACCCCATATTCATGTAGTTACGACGATTGGATGGCTAAGGAACGATTTTCTGATCGTTCATTGACCCAAATCCGTTCCAGAGATAAAGTAAGTCTCATGCAAAATATGATGACAATACTTCCCTTCCCCAAACCGATTTATGTTTCAATTTAGTGTAAACGTTTGTAAAGACCGACAAACAGTACTGGAAAGCTGTTTCGTCCTGTTTGGGACTCGTCAAGAGTGCGTACCTTTGCCTTCATGTCAGGACCCGAATCGCGAACATTCGGATCGGAACATAAACCACTTAACCCTGAGCTATACTGTCGGCGGTCATCACCTTGTGAGAATGACTCAATCAATTTAGAGTATCAAGTCTGCATTTACCTAATGGGGAATGAAAGATCTCCCAAGGGGTGAAATCCATACCCAAGACCATCAGGAGTGCCTGGTGCCTCTGAACAATCCAATGAACGGATCCAAGCTACATACTCTGTACTGGTATTTATAACGATATATTTATGGTGAATTTGAACAGGTGCAAAAGAAATGCTACACCGACAAAAAACTAGGCCACAAAACTAGGAGGAATAATTTAATTATACAAAAAAACAAGGTACGTTCAATATGCTACGTAAACACTGCAAAATCGCCTCAAACTTCGCCCGGGACAGGGCTGGATGTCCACTGTCCCAAAGGATTTTTTCGATGACGGGTAGATGGTCGGAACAGTTACATTGATGAGGTCATCACACTCGCTCTCGGACCTCAAACAAGATAGTTTGTTCAATGAAGGATTCTAACATGCCGAATTACTGCAGCCTTTCTGTGTGGTAACCTTTTCTTCCATCTCATATACATTTTACTCCTCTCTTCCTGCTATTCACTTTGCTAGCACTTGCAACCCCAGGCTACTTCATTAAGCCATTCTTTTCATTAAAATTGCTTCCATGTTTGGAGCCGCTCTCACACGGAAATGACAACATTGAGTGAGACCCCGTGGCTAGAAGCGTCTTCTACCTAACCGGAAAGTGCGTACCTTCGCGCGTGGTTTGAATTTTTGAATTGCTCTCGGTATTAAAAATTTGTGGATGAAAACTAGTGAAATATCTATGGACATTTCACACTTTTAGCACTAAGTCTTTTAGTGCTTACTATACAAAGTGTAGAACCATTTAGCGGTTGAAAAAAGTTATCTGAGTCGTTTTTAGTTTTTTTATAGTTGTGTTCCCGAAGCGTTTTTATCCATTTTTACCCTTTTATCCGTTTTTCGCGACCGTGTTTTTGAAATTTTCTCACGTTTATCAATGAGTTGCGCACAGAGCGAACGTTGTTGTGGTGACACGGGTTGCAATTTGTATGTAGCGGATGACATTCAGTGCAACATGTGCAAAAAGTGGTACCATCAAAAGTGCTCACTTTTAGCAAAGAGAGAGTACCTCATACGCTTTCAGAACAAGAATCTGAAGTGGGTATGTAACCAGTGCGAGACATTCGCGTTCGAGTTCTCACTCCTGGTACAGGGTATGGTTGCTGCTGAGGGATTAAACCCTAAGATGCAGATAAATGGTAAAAATACGTTGAAAAATAACAAGGGTAAACAGAGCATTAGCGGTAAACCGACAGAGTCGGTAGAAATTAGGTTGAAGACGAAACAAAGGCAAGCTGCTAAGAAGAAAGATACAGAATCAGGAGTGATTGCAGCCCAAATTTCACGAATGGAAGTTCTAGAAAGGGAGCTATCCATGGTGAAAAATTCCACTCAAATGATGTTTGGCAGGACGCGGAACCTAATCATCCACAATTTGAGGGAGCCATATATTCGCGAAAGTAGGGCGAGAAAGGAAGCTGAAAGGCGCAGCCTCCACGACATATTCAGGATGATTGGGATGCCAACAAGCATTCCAATTGTCAAGTGCCACCGCATTTGAGTATGGAAAGGCGTTAAAGCAGTTGGACCAAGACCGCTATTGGTAACCTTTCCCAGTATGTACCTGAGAGAAGTCATGCTATCAAGTGCCTTGAAGGTAGACATCGTCACTGGTGGTCTTGTGAGAGTCACACCTGACTCTGGCACCCAAGNCCCAAGCACCCAGGGTTACACCAGTCTTGGGCCCACAAATGCCACGAGTGGCTGGGGGTGAAATAACTTCGGTGCCATTGGTCGTGCCCGCTACTGGGCCGAATATACAAATACAAAGGGTAGATAGAGCGCCGCTAGGTAGGTCTACGCCCAAAATTGCAAAAGTGCCAGGGGTGGACGCCACTATTAACAATGAGCCAAAGAAGGGCTATCGGTGTTCAAAAGAAAAGAAGCCCGTTAAAGGTAGAATGAATGATGCGCAGAGACGCCTTCATTTGAAAGAAAAGAGTAATCCCACGCGCGAGGCTCAGATAAAAAAATGCTAAGATGAAATTTGCTCCGATTATCGCACCCGCCTCGGTAAAGAAATCCATTCCAAGCACTCAAAGCCCTATTTTGGACAGTTGGGCAAATGTTGTTCCAAATACGTTGACAACANCTGAGATTATCAGTGCAAGATGCACTGATAAAAGGTCAGTCGCCGTCTCCCTCGGAAGATGGAATGAAGTACGACTTCAGCGTTTTAGACATCCGAATAAGGAATGATAGCAATAAATGGGATGTGAGGTTGAATCCACAATCACCCTCCATTGAAGCAAAAGCTTAACTCTCCCTCGAGTCTTACGCCCGAGGGTACCCCAACAAGAAACGACCCGAGCGAACTAAAGCTCAGGTCACCTGATGTGGCTGTCTGGTATATATGCCTGCAGTCTCCGGGGCAAATGGGGGGAGTTAAAGACCAGGACAGCAGAAGCCGATGTCATAGCTGTCACTGAAACTTGGCTCAAGAGTGAAGATACGACTCTGGGTCTGCAGGAGTATACCGAATATAGACAGGATTTATTAGACGGGAGGCAAGGGGGCGGAGTCCTCTCAGCTGTGCGGACTACCTGTCACCAACGAGAGTGGCCACTGCAGTTGGTTACTCCCAATATTCAGGTTAATGCTTGCCACTTAAAGGTTGGATCGGGATCTATAGGCATTGTGTGCGTTTATAGGGCACCCAACTCAACGGCGACTGAGGATAATGAGTTGATGCGTACCCTGCAAGAGGTGCTTCGAAGGGCCCATAGGTTTCTCATCGTGGGTGATTTAAACCTTCCTGAGATAGCTGGGGAAGAAGAACGGGCTCCTGGAGGAAATACGGGGAGGGCACTGCTGGAGTGGATCCGTTCGCATGCGCTGGTGCAGTATGTAAGGGAACCCACTGGTTTCCGTTTCAGCCAGAGGTCCTCAATCCTTGACTTAGCCAATGTCGTTAGTATCAGGGTAGAGATCCCCCTAAGCAGAAGCGACCACGCAGTCCTTCAGCTAAAGGTATTGGCACAATACACTAAGCCAAGGATCAAAATGGTTCAAAATGTATGGGAATGTTCAAGAACAGAGTCTTCGAGACGCAGCGTTAGGTTTAAGCTGGAAACCGTCAACAGCTGATCCTACCATCGAAGAGAGATGGGCTGCAATTAAAGGTGGTTTGCTGAGGCTCACCGAAGAGTTTGCACCCTTGCGGCCCAGGAGACTCAATCAACGGCCTCCGTGGTGGAAACCATGTTTAGACAGGGCTCTGGCCACAAGAAGTTGAAAGTGGGCGCTTTACAAACGGCTCGATTCGTATCAGGCATGGTGCAGCTACAAAGCGGCAAGAAACCATAAGCAGGGTATGCAGCAAAGGGCCAGGTATTACTATGAGCATGGGATTGCGATAAAAGCAAAACAGAACCCAAAGAGGTTCTATGCTTACGTCCAATCTCAAAAGGCATCAAGAGAGGGGATGGAACGTTAGAAAGCACTAATGGATGTCTTGCCCTAAGTAAGAAAGACAAAGCCAATACCCTTATGGCTTTCTTTAAGGGGGTGTACAGACAGCCAACATCGTTGGTTGTGGCAGATTATCCCAGTGCGAGATCACAGCTGACTGAAATGACTGTGACACCGGACGAAGTCCTTCACGAGTTAGCTACCCTGAATAAGTTCAAGGGAGCGAGACCGGATGGCATTCATTCCGCTATTGTTAAACCTCTAGCGGAGATGCTCCATGGGCTTCTGTGAAAGTTGTTTCAGGCGAGATACCGGGAGATTGGAAAAGAGCGACGGTAGTTGCTCTGCATAAATCTGAGTCAAACCAAAAGGCCGGAAACCACAGACCAGTAAAGCTGACGTCGGTCCTATGCAAATGCCTAGAAAGAATTGTACGTAAGCATATGGCTGCGTACCTTGTAGGGCATGAGCTACTAACGCCAGCTCAACATGGCTTTATTAAGAGGAAGTTTTGTCTATCAAATGTGCTTGCCTTCCTCAATGAGGTCACACGACGCTTAGACGAGGGACAGCATGTTGAGGTCTGTTACCTGGACTTTAGCAAAGCCTTTGACTCGGTAAGTCATCAGGGTTTAGACATTAAATGCAGCTATTGGGAATTGGGGGGAAAGTTAGAAAGTGTGGCCACTGCTTTATAACTAATCGCACCTTCCAGGTCAAAGTTAGTATGCAATTATCGATGCCGGCGAACATGACTAGCGGTGTCCCTCAGGGATCTGTGCTTGGTCCACTGCTATTCTTGATGTTTGTCAACGATCTACCACGGGAAATCAACAACCCGTGCATTATGTTTGCGGACGACTTCAAAGTGGCGAGAACGAACGTATAGCAGGACTTGCAGGCTGTTATACGGAGGTCCGAAAAGTGGGATCTTCCGCTCAACCTAGCTAAGTGTCAGCTTCTAACAGCAGAACCTGAACTTGACATACAGAATGTAATCCAGCTTAAGAGAGAGAGAGAAGTTAAGGACCTGGACATAATTATACCCCACGACTTCAAACCCTCTCAACAATGCCAGAGGGCAGCCAGCATAGCTCGAAGGGAACTCTTTCGTGTACACTCCAGGATTACGTGTAGGAGACCCGAGGTTCTCGTCCCTCTATACAAAGCCATAGTCAGGCCTCACCTGGAATATTGTGTTCAGGCATGAGCACCCTACTTTCGGAAAGACATCGAATGTCTAGAAAGAGTGCAACGCCTGGCTACACGAATGATGGTGGGACAAAGAGGTAAGAGCTACGAGCAGAGACTCAACCTATTCTCTCTGGCAGGAAGGAGAGTAAGGGGGGACCTCATAGAAGTCTTTAAGATCATCAACGGTCTCTCCGGACTTAAGTTCGAGGACATGTTCCAGTTCGTCTCCTCGAGTGGTACTAGGGGACATAGTTTAAGGCTACAACGTAGTCTTGTAAGGCTGGACATTCGAGCCAATTTCTTCACAATTGGCGTAATACCTTACTGGAATAGTCTACCAGAAAATGTGGTAACTTGCTCGAACGTCATAGTCTTCAAGAGGGCATTAGATGACTGTTGGGCTTCTACCTTCCCTGAAACAGTTTGATGGTAAGTACCTATTAGTTCTGAGCACCATTGCCCAGGACGTGATACTGCACCTTACTTTCTGCCTTTCAGAAAAAAAACTGGCAGTTTTGGAAACCACAAGAACAACCAACAACACATCAATCTGGACGCAAGATTGGCCCGAACCACACATCGTCCTGTGTAAACTGAACTGAACTGATCTGAATAGGAGTCTTTTAATCCCCCGCGGTATTTTGAGATCTAATTGATGTATGATAATAGAAAACATTGCAAGAAACCGTCAACTTTAATACCACGTCAGCAGGCATTACCTATAACTTGAAAACCGACCATTTTTCAATATCCGGGACCATTGGGCTTAGCCTCGAACCCGTGAAATACTTCAAAACTTCAAGACTTCAACTTCCTGTGCACTGATTTCAGAATGGGAAGAGTGTTCACGAATGAGGGCTGTGGTAGATACGCGCATTGGTAAGTAGCTCCGTTGGTGGACGAAATGCTTGATCAACTAATAGTGTCGGAAACGAAAGCAGTCTTATGTTTGAACTACGAAGAAAACATTCGTCACAGTGATACTCCAGCCCAAGTATGGACTTATCCTATGGTTTTGTAGTGCGAACGTTCCACCAGCTACTCGACGAGGTCGCACGGACAGCACTCATCTCGCTTTTGGTGCAGAAAGTATTTGTTGTGTTCATTTTTACGTTAGTATTATTGTGTGGTTCATTGCATGTGGCAAGATTGACTTTATATCTCCGATCTTCCGGATAATGATGAACGATTGATCAAAATTAGCGAAACAGTGTTCGTTCACTGCAGCACTTACAGTGTACCGAAATAAACAATCTTAAAACAACAGGAAGATTGATCCGATGGTGCCCAAAGCTGCATAAATATGCGCATACATTTCAACCATAAATTGCCTATATCCGGATTAAACAACATATTTTTATACAAAAATATGAAAAATGAATCCAAAGATAATACGGTGTAAATGCAGACAAATGTAGCGAAACATGAGAAAATTATAACGATCGTATCACGCTACCGTAAACGTCCTTCAGTAACATCAATGGTTTTGTTGTAAAAGAGAGGTCAATGACTTCCTATATGCAGGATTGAACACAAATTTAGCAGCGCTATGCACTGGTCATGATTGACATAGAAGAGTAAGTAGAGGCAATAAAAAGATGTGCAAGTTTAGAGAATTTACTCTGGGCGGACTTCTACCGGTTTTTGGTTTCAGTTCTAGTTCAATCGGGAAATGATCACTGACCGCAGCAGCCTTGCACGTAGGTCGGAGTAAACGAGGGAAGGGCACGGTGGTGGTGGTGGGGTGGGAGGGGGGGGGG
>UZAN01039689.1:49027-83045 GCA_900618425.1 Echinostoma caproni
TGTTTTGGTATTCACGTTGTGGCTAAAACAAACCTGATTCTATTGTTACCGTTTATTGTAATTTATTATTGTTTAATACCATTAGATCGTTTACCTTAGTAATAAAGATAAATAACAATCAAAATAACTGAGTGAGTGAGAAAGAATGTCACTTACAAAAAGATTAGATGAAACCTATGGATAATAGGTAACTTTTGTGAAGTAATAAAGGATGAATTTCTCTAAGTGACCATCGACTGGAAGCAGATCCATTCCAGGAAATTGATTCTGACATTGCATAGACATCGGGAACAGTAGAAAGAATTGTAGCAGTTGTTCCTTGAATGGTCTTACTGCATTTTTTTATTTCAGTTTTATGAAGTATTATTATAGCATACAAATCCTTCTGAGGGACTCTTGCTACCCTAGATCGGTGATCAACGTTGGTACGTTGAAGGTCTGTCACTTTTCCCAATGGAAGGGGTATAGCTCTGTATTCATTTCGAAACATGGAGCGCAGATGGATCAGCACAATAGTGGGTGGAAACGAAGGATGACCATTGCCACTGGTTCCACAACCATCAATGAGTGAACTGCCATATGACTCGCATTCATTCCCGTAACAAACGAATGTGACCTAATTTTGTTTGATTGATTCAGGCAGTTCTCCTTGGGTTGATTGAATCTATGAATGAAAAAGTGTACCATGTCGGTTGTCAAATCGGATAGACATGTACATCATCGGACCATAACAAGCAGCAGCTTCACAGTTTTGCACAAACTGCATAAAAATAAGAGTTGAACAGTTTAAATCGCTTCAGAAGTGCTGATTTCCAATCGAATAATTCCCATTCAAATCCTTCCGAGGTTTTTGTTATTTACTTCAGATTGTGGTCGCAAAATGTGCGCACTTCTATTTTCTACCGCGCGCAAAGGATACATTGAAACGTAACACCTACAATGATTTAAAAAGCCAGCTATTCTGTTGTAACGAAATTGCATCTATCTTCAATCACTGAAACATGTGATCACTAAGGCACGGCTAGTAGCCACAGGTTTCCAGTTCTAGAAAATGTGGCCTCTTAGTCAATCGATGAATACGAGAGACAAGTATGATCAGAGTTTATTATGGGTGACATTAACGGTTCAGAGGCAGCCTATGGATGCTTGGCCACAGGAAAAGCGAAAGAGATAGTATTCCTTATTCCCCACCCGAACGGGTGTGCGTGGTCGCGTAGGCGGATAGATCAGTGTTTTCGCAGATATTTCTAGTTACTTATTTGTTTCCAGGGCAAAACATGTGGTTGATTTTTGTAGCTCTTTGTGGATAATTCTTAGAAGCTAGAAGCTATATCTCCAATGTAAAACAGAGCAATAAATAGACAATAGACCCTAATGAACTCGCTGGTTTTAGTAACAGTTGTATTCTCATATCAGACGCCAGGAGTGCTGGATTAGTGTGACATTTCACTTGTGTGTGTGTGTTTAGGAGGAAAATATATCGACAAGACAGACACATACTAAAGTCCAAATGATGGCGCAATGTGAGCGATCCAGTTAAGATGCAATGGGGAAATGATTTTGGCAGTCTTTCCAGTGTTGAGGCTTGATATGTTAGGTAAGAAAATCTTCAATAGACCAAGGAAAGGGAACGGGCAATCGAAAAGCCAACAGAACAAACGGCACGGAGACACGTGTGATATCCCCGAAACGTGCCACACGTTATCGCAAAGAACTTCTCATGTAAGACAAAACAGTAACTGCTCAGTATTTATCAACACACAAATGTGAACATGATTCACAGATGAGATAAATAAGAGCACTTGGACAATACAAAGTGAGATGTGAATAAGATAAACCTTTCTCGATGGGAAAACATGAACTCAATTTTGTGTACCATGACATGGATTTCACTTACACCTCTTGAAAAACCTCAGCTTTCTACAGTCCAGTGATCAATGACTACTACTGTACGACAAGATTGAACATGTTGAGATAGTCAGTTCTGTGAAAGTCTGTACGAAATCGCCAGACTAGAAACCTGGTTATGCAATTTTAAANGCGTGAATCACTATGATGATGAAGGCCATGTTGTGGCCATTACAATACAAAAAGGGGAACTGAAAGACCCGGCCTAAGATATCCCGTAATAAACATATGTTCAATGGGGTCGACCCCATGTATGTATGCATATGTGTTAATAGCTACTCAATCATGTTCACGAGTTGTCGCAACATGTATCAACTTACTTGTAAATTAGCCCGTATTGTTCTTTGGAATTCGTTCGACCCAATCGATCACCCGCATACGACGAGTACATATTCTTTCGATCAAATTTCCTATTCGGAAAAATGAACGGCAGTTAGATAAAATCTGTGAACCAATTGCCTTTTCTTACTCATTCAGAAGGGCCACAAGCTTCTGAAATGAATCTCCGTCGGAATCCCGTATCTCTTGGATGCAAACAAGATCGTAGCGCTTTAAGATCTGTGGTCACAGTATGACTCCCGTCGTAAGATAGCAGCTGCTTACTTCAAGTAAAATATTCACCACCTCTTGATTGGTCATTTTTTTATCTCCAAATACTTGAATATTGAACGAAGATATGAGATAGGCTTGGTACGGCCAAACAAGGACGACCAGTACGCCGACAAACAATATAAGTCGCATCCTGGTATGCATACCGTTTTGATGTTCCACGTGGGCCTATTTATAATCTGGGCGTGTTAGGTGTGGGTGTTACACGACCGACGGATACTGTTGGTTGCACTCTGCACACATTGCTCGTTTCCACTTTCAGATCATTTGATTGGTTGCGTGGAGCATTGTGAATACACAGGAGACGTCGTCAACCCTGACAAACATGTGAAGACAGGTGTAAGTGTGATCAAGACCAGTTCCGTGTGTAGGCATGACATCCGGATCGCTCGACGCAAAACTTTGCCACTGTCAGGACAGAGTAATAGCAAACATATTATCATGCAGTTTTTTCTTTCGCTAATGCACTTATAATATGCATTTTACTGCACCGGTTGAAGAGCCAGTCCAAAATATTGCACAACCTAGGTGGATGCAAAACTATACTCCAGTCCAAACGATGCCCCGAACACCGTAAATATTTACTCCAAAGTGGAATTCGTTGGGTTTCTTAGAGCGACAAACTCGCAACGTTTTCTGATCGCCCAATCCTTATAAACAGTTGTAATTCGAATCCGTGGGCTAGACAGGTCAGCATCCGCCGCTTGATGAACCAATAGCTAACGTCCAGGTATGCCTGAGGTATCGATCGTACCGTGTTGTCCGACATGCCAGTCACGGAGATGTGTCTGTCTCGGTTGGGTCGATGTCGTCGCGTCAGTATTTTGGTGTGTCACATGACCTAGCTGGGTGGACCACCTGATATGCAATTGAGGGTACAAGCGTGCCATTAAGGAATGCAAATGCAGTTACCTACGGAAAGACACATTTACATATTTGTGGAATTTTTCTGATCTCGCAGCACCCCCAAAAAAGTACATTTTGCCGGAGAACTATGAAATTGTAGGCAAAATGATGCATATTAATACGAAATGAATGTTCTATTGATGACTCCCGATCAGAACGAAACAGCTGTTCAGTTGTCTCTGTCACCCGTTATGCTATCTGCATGGTAGCCTGACCCTGTATCGCGTATGTGCACACGCAAGCGAACGAGTGAGGATCAGAAATTACTTAAAAATGATCCAACTGGTTATTATGAACCAAATCAAGTCAAATCAGGGAATTGCTTTATACACCTTTAAAGGTGGACATTCAACAACCACACACATAACCACAGTGTGAAAAGTGAAAAAGTGAAAAAAGTTATAATACAACAATCAAAGGAAGTGAAAACGGACAGTAAAATTAGAAACCACTGGCATACCCGGGTGTTTATGATTGATTTAGTTTAAAATTTTGCACAGATTTCCTGCAACGAGTTTATGGTTTGTAAGAAATCTAGCAAGATACGGGACAATAGAGCGCCTGTAAAATTCAGTGCATGCCTTTATAAGTTTGTGAGTGGAACGGATGGATGAGTGAGAAAGCCACTGACTAAGAGAGGAATAAAGGAGGTGGGAAATATCGAATAAAATCTGGTTAGGGAATGTTTTACAGGACTTGAGTTGGTGTCTCCACATACTGTACCAGATGTTCCCGTGGTATGAAACTACAAACCGACAGAAACTTGAGGGATCGGGAAATGAGTTTGAGGTCCTTGTTAAAAAGACCAGGGAAGATAACAGAGAACCCACTAAGCCAGTGGGACAAAACATAAGCAAAAACAAAACGCGTTGTGAAATGGTTTGGGATAGACAGTGATTTCAGACGTAAAACATTAAACGTGAGCCTCCTGATTGACGCGGTCAGACCAGGTGAGGTTACGGTTGAAAATAACGCCAAGGTATTTGACAGAAGGTTGTCGTTCCATCTGGTCACTGAGGTTAGATAAAGGCGGGCTGGCATTTGATAACTCATCATACTTTTGCCCTTTCAAAAAAGAAAATATTGCGTCATAACATTTTGGGGGTTCATGCAGAGGGTCCTTTGCTGAGACCACTCAATTATTTTTGACACGTCTTCTTGTAGAGTGGTTTGAAATGATCAGTTGGAGTAGGGTAGTCCGAATATTCTATCGTCTGCATACTTAACGAGAAGAGAAGAATTGCTCACAGGCATAGAGGAAATGTAAGCAGCAAATAGAAAAAGGGATTAAATAGCGCCTTGCAGTACGCCTGTTGAGGAGCATTAGTGAAGATATTTCACCTTTGTAGCATGTGAACTGCAGACGATTAAAGCAATAGTTGGCCAAGGGTTCATTCGTCGAAGGTTGAATTCCGCCCGAAGAGAGGGTATTTAGCAAAATTTGCCTATCAATTGTATTGAAAGTGCCGTTATAGTCAAGAAAACATATACTTACAGCCTTGCTTTTCTCATCCAGGCTGAATAAAACAAAGTGGGACAGGTAAGTAAGGGCATCCAGTGTACCGCGGGAATGGGTGTATGCAAAATGGTTCGGGTCACATTGAACTGTGTGGACAAGGTCTTAATGAGCAGCCTTTCAACCACCTTCAAGACAACTGAGGTGCAGGCAATGAGACGGAATTTTGAGGATCCTTTCTTCGGTACAGGGGTGATAGGGGCTATTCTCCAGCAGAGGGGTATACGTTGCTACGAAATACAATCATTGAGAATTTCACACAGTACAGGGGAAAGGAAGGCAGCGCATTCTTTCAACGGGTAAGACAAAAGATGACCGTATTTATCACGTGATCGCATTTGCTCACTATCAACTACTCCCCAAAAATGGTAAATTTAACGTAATTCCACAATAATAGACCCTGTGGCATAGCAAATACAACTGGCATGAAAAATATAATCTATCAAAAATTCGAATCAAGCGACTAGGATCCCTGGGATATTTGCTAGATGATTGACGTTCGTCTCGTCACAAGTAATGTAACTATTTTGAAGCCCAGAAAAAAATTAACAGAACTGCACCTCACAGTCGTATCAAATAAGGCGATTTCATGATTTCGCTATTTTCAGATTACAAAGACATGCAAGATAACACATGCTCATTGTGTGTTCTAGCCGAGTGTTTACACTGAATAAAATGGAGTCCCCATGGATTAAGGAGTAATGGATGGTCCACTCGTCGCTTATTGCTGTTCTTGGTACTCGATACCCGAAGGTACATATACTGACAAATCTATAAAGGATGACTAATATTGATCCACATTTAGTATTAGTTTCAAATGATCATTGCTTTGATTGACCAACCGTAATATTACAACTTCATGCACGGTCTTCGCTAGATTCATTCAGTAAACTGTGCAGCCGGAAAATACTAGACACGCCACTCTTGCTTGACTTTCAATTGCAAAGACATTCGGCTAGTAATTAGATTGTCAACTCCAAATGGAGATATGTGCATTACCCCTATATAGTCTAATGAAAACCCTTCCATAGGATAAGGCTTTCTTGGACGAGCTCCAATAAGAGTGAAGCTCGAGTCCAGTGCTTCCCCAAATTCATCTGAGGAACAGAGGGGTACATGGGTAGATGAAGCCGGTTTGAACGGCTCTCAAACGTGAAATGTTTACAAACATTTTATGTTACTTATCATTATTCAGGGTTATCATTGTTTGCTTTGATTCTTTGTTACTTGAATGCAAAAAATAAGGGAAAATTTCTTGGTTTAGAGACACAACCGGCTATTCCGGGTGAGCGGCAATGAATCATGTCGTTGTCCCGATAAACCGTGCTTATGTTGCGCAATTTTAAATTAACTCAACTAGAAAAACTATGCGAACATCCCAAAATATCAAGACGAACCTTCAGACTACAAAAAACTCAGTGGTTGGTTTTGAATGAAGATCGTAAGTGCACATTGCTGGAAGAACTAATAGGGAGAAGTAGTCCTTAGAAGTTTGAGTATAATGATCAAACTGGAATAATTCTAACCCGACAAAAATCAGCAAAGAAATAAACTTCAGTGGTTTCGGTCAGTAAGGCTTGCCTCAGGTTTACCCCCGGAGCTGATTGGCTGTTTAATATTAGCCATCTTCCGAATTTCTTATAAAATCCGACACAAATATCATCGATCCAGCAAGTGTTGATTGCAAACAAACTTATAGGTGTGCCAATCAACGGGTAGGATTACAGTGAAACCACTAACAGTCTCTTTACTAGCAGGTGTCTTTAAGGTAGAGATACGTTGTGTGACTTGTTTCACACAAATGTTATATATTACTAAAAAAGGACACCAGTGGCCTCTTGAACAGCTCGCAACAAGACAAAGCTAATACCGTTAATGGAATATGCAGACGGATCTGTATGTCTCGATAAATGTTTCAACCATGCAACCGCAATATTTATCCGCAACGATTCGTTAATCACAAGAAAAGGTGGACAGTACAGTACATTTGCTAGGTAATTTTCACTCCATCGAACCAGAAAGTGAGTGTAATTCTTTAGTTTAGAAACGGTGAAATAAAACTTTGTTAGCTAACAAAACTTATGGCTTTAGATGGTGAATGTTTAGATTAGTCCATTTGGTTTTTCACAGACATCATGCAGTGTTGATGATGTTGGTTGTGGATGATAGACGCCGACCGTGTAGCTCAAGGGTAAGGGTTTGAAGTCCCAGCTCGAAGAATCGCGGTGCAAGTCCTGACGGGGACACAGAAAGTACGCACTGCTGACAAGTCAAATCAGGACGAAACAACTGTCCAGTGCGCTTTGTCAGCTGTCAAAAACATTTCCATCGCATTTCAAAAACTTATGGAGAACTGTTTTATGGAGTCTAAATCATATCTGGAGGCATTTCAGTGTGAACTCATGAAGTTTGTTGTTCAAAATATAACGTCTGTGATCACGGATGAGAGGTCAAAGTCAAAGCTTTGTGATGGGAATTACCCCTACAAACTCGTGCATATCTTATCACCTGGGTTTTCCACAGTGGAATCATGTCATAATCAAACTGAATGGTGTCAATTGATCGGACCGCATTTAAAATATCTCATGATTTTATTTATTCCACTGTTTGTAATGGTCACTTAGACCCGTTGTTTACTCGTGATAACTGACACCCCAAGCCCAGGAATTTGGAGGGTGAAACCATCAGCAAAAGGGGTGGTGTTGTGCTGGACGGAAACTAACCGGCCTATTATCAACTGTGTGTCTTCTGATGGTGATGGAGTTTAAACCTCGGAACCTGGATCCGAAGGTACGCAGTTGACACTGACTTAAGCCGTTCAACAACCGCCATCCAAGTACACTTGTGTCGATACACCAAAGACAATTCTCCTGAGCGGATATCATCCTCAACACTTGTATTCTCTCCCCATATATAAGGTACTGTAATCCTATAATCACACTGCCACTATCCTTTGTGTATGTGTATGTTGCAGCACTTTGGGCGTTGTGTTCCGTAAATGGTCAAGCTTTAAACGTTCCTCTGGTGCAGTCAAATGAACAGTTCTCTTTGACAAGGATGGCTAAGTCCTTTTCGGTTGAGTTGCGTGGCAGCTCTTGATTGAAGAAGAAGAAACGACAATTGCACATTGTGTCTGCTGGATGGTCAGCCAGAATAATGTCAGCTGTCTAATAGCTTGGACATAAAAAGTTGAAGCTCAAATGGGATAATCTCGCATCACTACTCACAAGTAACGGTTAGCCGAATGCCAACTAAAAATATCTTCACACCATCCGTAATCACATTGTCTAAGACTATGTTCTCCCCGCAACACCAAATGTTGTTGTATTCAATAGAGCTCATAATATGAACGGAGGTAAATCCTTTTAATTACGCACAGACCGGAGGCATCGTAATTCATGTACAACAACAAACAAATCACCAGCCGGTACGGGCTATCAGCAGTCAGCCAATCAAAAACAAGCAGACACGTGGTGTAATCTGGTTGGTCAATTTTACCAAGGTTTCATGTGAGAGACATCCGTGAGATGTGCATGTATGTCTGTATGTCCGTATACGCGCCTGTGTGTGTACATCCAGTATTGATGTTGCTCGTTCAATAAGAGTAATGTGTACAACAACAAATGCGTTGGGCCACACAACAATCAAATTTCAAACGATCAATAAATGGTACGTAAACGAAGTGTTACCAAACAAAGGTGAAGGTTGTTTCGTCTTCATTGGATCCGTCTGTTTATTATGAAATTGTCTCACATTACCGGTTTGATGAGTCAATGACAGTTTTTACAATGTCCAAGATCATTCAATTAACTTGCTCGCAAATCAGATTAGGAACCCGCTTCCATCGAATGCATTTAGTTGCAAGAATGGTTTCTCATTTTATTTTGATACGTTTTGAGAAATTTAAAATTCGGAAACGGCCGATATTTTGTTCAGGCTTCGCAGCTGTGTACGTGTTAATTTATGGTCAGGTGTGGCACGGATTTCGGCTCCAAAATATCGTTGGACGCGTGAAGAAATCCGCCCTGGAATTAGATAGTGCAAACAATAATCGTTCATCGCCATCCACTGCAAAATACATGCACAGAATGGACTCTCAGGGGCGTGACTCCGGTGAAAATCGGTACTCTGAATTGGGGCTTTTTCACACACGATTTTATCTCTATATTCATTCCAAACATGTTTAATTTTTCATAGTCGATCTCGGGGAGGAGAAGTTTTTTTTTCGGGTCCTGTTGCCTCCGGGGAATGTGGATCTGATTCAGACTGTTGTTTACGAAAATCCATCAACCCGCAATCGGAATGCTGCGATCGGAATGCTGCGTTCTCAATGCGAAATTCGAAACCTAGATGAAATAAGATTTGAAGGACAGCACGTACAGGGGGTTTCAGATTGATATTGAATATGATATCCGTAAATATAACCGGTTTTACCTATTTTTGCTGTACAGGAAGGGAGTCATGGTCATACAAAGGAATCCGAATAAAATAATTAAATGTGGAACCTAGGGGGAGGGGGAGTGGACGGGACAACGGAACTCAAACCGCGGTCCCCGGGTCATTATTTTGATGAACTTGACTACTTGCCCACAGACTCCCGCGCCTCACGGTTTGTACCGATTGCTGACAAACCTTTATTGTCCAACCAGCTGATCATGTTCCCAGCAGATTTTCTATATCAAATACGTCGAACAATATTTGCCTCAATCTTGAATAACTGTCACAGATGGTGAATTAGTGATATAGTGGAAAAACGACGAATGAGCCCTATTTTATGCAATGTTGATGTATAGTTAGCTGGTCTGAGCAAGCCCGTACGTGTGCCAGACCTGTTCCTGTTCGCGTTCAAATCCCCCTGGATGTGATGAACAGAGAAGAACGACTGATTATTCTAAACACGGAAGAAACAGATGCACGATGAACAGTGACGGAAGACTGTTTTGATCTATCTCATGCTTTTTCACAAACACACAAAGTCCCTGTACTGCATTAGCCAGCCCGCTTGGGATTTCATCTAGTGCTGGGTGAATTTGTATAAGCCCCAGATACACTGTAGACCCATAAAAGTTTCCAGCTCGATCAGAATGGTAGCGGGACCGTCGTATTCGGAATGGTTTTTGATAGCACACAATATGGTTTCACTGACCACGAGGATCACCAAGACATCATGCGCACAACTGAGCTGCTCCAATTATTCTGGATCGATACTCGAGGTAACTGTAAAAATGTTCAAACTACTACACCTCTTTCCATCAAACTTTAGACAACCCACAATCCTTTAACCTCCACGCACAGAATTTAGTCAAGCTGCACTAGACGAGTCAAATCAAAAGGTATCGGAATATTCTGAAGTCAACGGATGTTGATTTTACAAAGTTTAGTTGAGAAATAAGAAAGTGTGGGCGTTCCATGCTGAAACACATGTTGATTGGGAAAGGTTTGATCGATTTGCCCTTATCGTCACATCATTTGGCGCGTCTTGTTTAGCTTCAGTGTTTCTGTATAACATGCGATACTCCAATGGACAAAAATAGCACGAATTGCTCAAGTGATACATTGTTTTGCATGCAAAATCCCTGAAACAAACCAGGAGGAATATGCTTACCGTCTCGTATATCTACTTAAAGTGAACTCTGTTCTTGTGACATGGATACATTAACAGGTTGAGGATAATAAACACCATTCACAAAAGATCCCCTTCAGAATACCGTTCCCCAAAATGCTATGGACAAAACCCGTAGTAATTAAGCCTTCATCGTGGTAATGATGAAATATGTTGCAGCGCTAATAAACTGATTATAGTTATGAGAAATACTTTTATGAGCGTTTTATTATGATCAGCAGGATTAAATATCACATTTTAATGAGCAGGGTTAACTTCTGAATGAAAAACAATATGCCGTTTGAGTTACACTTGCGAATTTTACTCCTATGAGTATCGCATGTTATACAGAAACACTGAAGCTGTACGAGATGTGTCAAATGGTTTGACGATACGGGCACATCGGTTGAACCTTTTTCAATCAACATGTGTTGCAGCATGCAACCCCATACTTTCTTATTTCTTAACGAAGCTTTATAACATCAACAATTGTAGAAAATAATTTTTTTTCAACATCCGTTGACTTCAAAATATTCCCATACTTTTTGTCTACTGCGGCTTAAATCTGTGCGTGGAGGCTAAAGGACTACAGGTCTTGGCCAAAGCAGTGCGGGGTTTGGCTAATGGATTACAGGTCGAGGATAAAGGATTGTGGGTTTTGGCTAAAGCTTGATAGGAAAAGGTGTAGCTTGTTCGCAACGGCAATGTAACTCGCTAATCTTCAGTGGTTGCAGCTTCTATCTAAGTTGAGCTGTTTATCACAGTGCTCGGGGTCGCTCAACTTGAACAAACTGCATCACATGGTTGCGGTTATGTTTTGCTCGTCCAATAGGCTATTGTAATGTGAAATGGTATCGTGAAAGCGACCGACACAAACGTGCAAAATATTTCACACAAGGGAGAGGGTAGGTTCTGGAGTCTCGGTAAGGGGCGCACAAGTCCATTGAACTTTCCGAGTAATGCGTGTTGTTAGGATAAGCCAAGGATAAACACTACCGGTTCTGGTCGCTAGGGCCTTGGCGAAAATGGACTGTTCGATCAAAAAAGATCTTCACAGCTACTACGTCCAGATTCGAGAGAATCTTTGCCATGTTTATATGGTATTACCAATTCATTTTGAGTTTCGCATCATGTGATGAACTCAACCTGACAGTAAGGTTTTGGCTCGATGGCGTCAATGGTGTCGATCGCCGTGGACCATATCCAATTGAACTATCAATTTTAGCTAGTGACAGCCCCCAAACATTTTTAAGCGGCCAAAATGACCATGCAGTGGTTAGTACCTACCGGGGACTATAGTCGACTTTAGTGCTTGCTGTTTAACAGATAAAAGCCAAATTTCGAGGAAACTGGACTTATATCAGTTTAGGAAAATTCATACAACACGGTGTGTTGGGAGTTTGTCTGTGTAAAGGTATGCGAGGGTGAAGAGCTATCACGTTCCAAATGGTCACGTGGTTTTTCTTGTTTCGATCAAAATAGATATTGCTTACCGGAGAAACATTAACTTTACAAATATCCATCGAATTATTCAATCTTTGGCAGTTTACTATGATCCACGCCGTCTCTGATCCACATTTTCCCATTGACCTGAATATATCTCGTACCATAGATCTTGTGATTTCCCATGAAAGTTTGCTCAATTGTTTCAGGCATCGATTCTCATGCGGTCTCAAAATTTCACTCACTCATTCCATGAACCGTTCTCACGCGTCACTGCCCCAGACCGCTTAATCATCCCAAACCATATACTTTACTCGTATCACACTCATCCATACCTTCTTCTCTCTCCAACGGATGGTATGCTAACAGGCTTCTAGCTTACTTAACCGTTTTGTCTGTAGTTCCACCTTATTTCATTTTACCTGGCATGCTGAACGAAAGTCGTTGACGTGCTACTCGAGCTAACCTGAACATAACGCTTTCATTCGAAATTTATTGCAACCCCTTGATTGAATGTTTCGCGAATGGTTGTACTTGATGTTAGGCACCTCGCATGAATGAATTCCTGGAAACTGAATTGTTACACAATTGGAGATATATGATATCCGGTCGGGTAAAGCGTTCTTTCCCCCTCGTTAGTACCTATCCGCGTCCGGCTTCTGGTTAACCGTGGGTGCGCGTCCTTGATCTAGTGAATAACGGTTCCGGACAACGCAGCTTAAAGCACGATGAGCACAGTATTTTTCGTTACGAGGTCTTATTTTTTCTGCATCACCGCAGTATGCGGTGATTAAAGCAGGAGAATAATTTCAGTCACATAGCTCTTCCTATCCCCGTAGGCGCGAGTGCGCGAGTGTTACTCACATGGCAACACAAGAACGGCCGGCCAAAGTTTTGCATTGGTCAGGAACTGCGGACGCGGTCAGACACAGTTTTATACGATGTATCGTTTGTGTTCGATTAGAGAATTCGGATGCGTGAAAGATGTGCTAACTTTAATCATTAAGACGAGAATAGTAATATAAATAAACTGAGTTTGAACAAACACCCACGATGAGTCTTTCTCCATTTCCCAGTATTTAACTTTGATTATTATGTCTCACTTGGTAGCTCTCTAAATCCTGTTGTTATTTTAATTGTATAACAATAATCGATTGTGTTCTAATCCGAGGTGACAGCCACCCCCACCTCCACCCCACCTTCAAGGCACTTAGAAGTGTGACGGGGATGCGTTGTGAAATCAAATCGGAGTAACTGTACCGGCTAATACCAATTGTCGTGTATGAACATGCAAAATAGTTAGATCTGATATTTAAAGACTGAGAAAACAGTGGAACTGGGTACTAAATGATTGAAATGTGAACACAAATGAAGTGTATCGAGTTGTTGTTTTTTTCATATGGGCATTCGAATTGTTCTGTGTGACACATTAGGGACTGTTACGAAAACGAAACAAAAGATATACAGCTAATCATCTGGATGAAATAGTCCGGAACCATTATGATGAGAAATTCAGTCTCTTTTCAGATGATATATAAGGAGAACAAGAACAGTAGAGCTGGTCTCCTCAGTAACGACCAGTGATCGGTGACTTATTTGGGAATCCTCAGGTATTATTCACCCGTTCTCTTGCTGATGTTCAGCTCTTCACGAACTGAATTCAATGGACGGTTGACGTTTAGAAGAGAGTTCAGATTATGGTTTGTTTACGATAAGCGGTATCTCATTCTTTCTTAATCGATCTCTTCTTTGAAGGACATTCTCATGTATTCGGGTGAATTTATTCCATGTATGTTCATCAGCGGTCCTCCTCGAATCACGAGTAAATTTCATCAGCATTCAATCAGCTCTATCAATCTCACAGTTTTATTTATTCCACAACAGCAACATCGAACAACACTTGGCACCGTTTTTCTATATTGAATGAAACCGCGGGGTCTTCAAGTTTTCGGCCGCACTACATTTGTGCTCTAGTGGATAATTTATCAAAGTATAAGTTACACATTGGATTTAATTGTTTGAATCAAGTTTCTTTCATTGCTTTCATGATTACCAACGTCCCAGAATCTTTAAATAATTTGAAACATTATGTGTTACCGCGCAGGAGTGGCGTTCTTCAACAGGTCAGTCGTCAAGTTGAAAACATGCGGACTGTCTAGGTCAAGACTCCTCGTAAAACACCAAGCAGGTTGGTAATTGGCTTTACGTGATTACAAAACCTCAGAAAATGTGTATTCCTGCCGTTTGCTCATCAAACGTACGATCACTATTTGGAAAAACGAGCGACTTCACGAAATTGATAAGGATGAAAAATACCGGATACTTGTGCTGCATTAAACGTGGTTGCATCCTAACATCAGTGACCCTTTGTTTCAACTAGATTTGTTTGAGATAGAGAATGTTTACTAAGAAATCGAGGCGGTGGTCCGATAACCTACACCAAATCGTCTAGAAGTGTAAGTCTACAAAGATTATCTTCACTTACAACGTAGGATATATCTCATGTATTTCGATTGAATTTAGACCCCGTTTTATTAGTAAATATCGTTCCATCGTGGCATCAAACATTTAAATCGCACCTTCCAGTACAACTTCTGATGTACAGACGTACAGATGTACAGATGTATTTATATCCAAACTTTCTAACTACACGGAAATATCTCTTTTTATTGTTATTGGTGATTTTAACCATGCAGATGTTCGTTTCTTGACTTGTCTCTCTATTCCAAATCTTGATAATTTCTCCACAGGAGGAAACGCGCAGCTTGACCTTATTTCTTCGAACGGTCCTAACCTGCTTGCTGTGCGAAGAGGAGCCCCTTTGGCAAACTCCGACCACAGTATCACCAATGTTTTACCAAACGTCTACTCAAAGAGAAATCATACATCACGTACATGTAACCAAAAGATTTTTCATAGGTTTTGCGACCCGGCCCACTTGGTATCACTGAGAGAAATGGTCTCTGGTACACATTTGAATCAGTTCTTTGACCCAAGTGTTTCGGTCGAGTGTGAACACCTCACTAGCTACTTGAACTTCTGCTTCGATCTCTGCTGCCCCATGGCCCCTACGTACATCAGTCTAGCCAGGTTTTCTTCCCCCACTTTGAAGATCCTCAGAAGAACCAAAGAACGGGTATATAAAAAATGTAACCAAGCTCTAGTTAAATAAACGTCAGCGCTAATCAAGAGTGAGTTCCAAAACCACGACAGATTCTACAATGAAACACTACTTTGTGACTGGAATTTCAAGTAAATCTGGAGTGCTATGATAAAGCTCCGTGGAACAAAAGTCAGACTACACGGGCCTCAACCCAAAGCAACTGAACTGAACTGCATGTTTTCCAGGTGAACTCAAACAGAGGTATCAAATTCATATTTCCAATCAATTGACCTTCTCAGCACTGGTCTTTGAGGTTAAGAATCGGTTGGAAACCTTCATAACGTGATCACTTATCATATGTGAGTAATGGAGGATTTGATTCATTTTCTAAGAGATAGCATTCTTGCGTTCTGTCTGTGAAGTCCCGTGTTCGATCCCCAGTGGGGTCGATGGATTCGCATTGCTGCTGCTGAGACCCAACCAGATCAAAACAGCTATTCAGTGCTTACCCGGGTTTAAGCTCACGTTTCATTTGCTCTATACATGACAAAGTCCCTTTCTTAAATTGTATCGAATTCTCCATTACTTTCATGTGACGGCAGTAAAGATGAAAGTTGAACAAGAACGCTCGATGTAACCTGAACCAAGATGATGTTTGCTCTCAAAATCTTAAAGTGAGAAATCTTAATTAATAAGTGGTTGTCGAAATGTACACGAAACTACGGGTGGTGTATAAGTAGTATTTTGCCCGCCACATGATCCTTTTGCTTTGTTCTCTCAATAAAAGTAGATGGTCACCTTCTACGGGTAACTGGCATTGAATTTCGGGCATGTGTCGACAAACCCGACAGTGGACCAATATAGTCTAGCAATCTCTGATGATGGGAGGCCCACTTGGTGCTGAACAACGGGGATGGGGTGAACCAATGTGAATTTTTCACATGCCGCTAGTCTCATTGCGGCATGCACACCCACACCTAAACAAACTGACCACGTTGTCTCCACCGGAAAAGTAAACAATATGGAGACAGATATTTGGGTTTTTAGGTGGTGCTCTTTGCTTGTCGTTTCACGTGACATTTTCAATTGAGATACAAACAACACTGATCAACCGCCTACACTCCTTATCTCCCCCACCCGAATCCACCGCCTTCCCTAATGGGAGTGGTAAAGTTGGCAGGGTGAATGCACAGTACAAATGAATACATTCCAGCTGGTTTCGTGTTCCGATGCTCAACTGAAATCGTGCCACCAGATACCAATGACGGAAATTCAATTCCGACCGAGTGGTTGAGTAAACAAACCAAAAAAACCCAATAGACTCCGTCAGTTTGTGTGTGTGTGTGTGTGTGTGTGTACGTGTGGATCGAATTGAAATGAAAACCTGAAGTGAACTTTTATTGCGAGAACGTCTTGGTTCTCGTACCTTCCTGTTTGTTTGTGAAAGGTGTGAGCTAATCCATTTGGAGCAATAACCACTCACACATTGTGAATAGTAGTGATGGGCTTATCATGCTTGACCGACAACATTCTAAAGTCCTGATTGTATTGTGCAGCACCAACATCCAACACTAGGGCACCTTGATCGAATCCACCGAAGTTGAAGCCCGTTTTCCAAGAGGGTTTGGAGTGCCCCGCTAAAATCTAAGGCTTTTCCGGCCTATCGGTAGCCATCTTGCTGCACACCGATTGAAGTTTATGCTCCGCGCTTAGTAGAAATACCGGAAAAGTTTGAATAAATATAACCAACTCTCCTTCAGACATTATCTACTCTTGTTGTATTCTATTAACCAAAACGAGCATACTTGCACACATATTATCAATTATGGGAAGTTTACTGTAATGGGCTGAGAAGCTGACGAAGATTAAAGGTTCCCAGGAGAAGAATTAGGCTTTAAGTATTGTTGGTACTCGAAACTTAAGTCAGAACTTAAATCTTGTCAGTAGAGATTTATTCTAACCAACGAAATGCCTAATACAACAATTCATGACGGAGATAAAGACACGGAACTGATCGAGAAGGAAGTAGACTTGTATTGTATTGTATTGTGTATAACTTTTGCAAGCATTACAGCTCACATTTCAGTTAAAAAGCATATACGCTAACCGTCACAATGTACATAATCAACGGGGAGAAAAGTTTTCGCAGGCATGGAGACATTCATAATCCAAGGTTAAGACAAAGTTCACTTATTGTTCGCTCTTTTTTGTGAGTAGACGAGCAAGATACGGTATGGGTGAATTGCAGTATGCATTAATTCGAGATGAAATTTGACGAAATTGGGAGCGTGTTGAATGATGGGAATGACAAAGTGTAAGTTCTGCATGCAATGCGTGGTCCGGATATGTGAGGATCCTCTCGGCAAATTTCGCACAGGAAGTTACGTGATACTCGGAAAGCTTTACAGCTAATTCATTCGCAGGAATGGAAGAGATACGACCAATAATGATTAGACCGCTTCGTAAGACTTTGAAGTCCTGGTTGAGTAAACCAGGAAAAATAACCGGGGAACAGTAGAGTAAGATGGGGAAATCACATTGATAAAGAGCAGTAGAAATAACTGACTGGGATGCGCGAAACTGTCTGAGCTTTCGTATTTAAAATGAAAGGCGTCGCGGTTTACCAATGCAGTTGTGGATGTGGGTTGACCAAAGAAGGTTGCTATCTATGGTTACACCAAGATATTTGACAGAGTTCACCTTGGATAAAGGATTGTTATTAATCACTGTGGGGTCTGTCGGATATGGAGAGCGAGCAAAACTATATAAACACTCAACACATTTACTGGGGTTCAGGGTTAGCCCCGATGAGGAGGAGAATGACTGAATTTGATCAAGATTACCGGTAAAAGAACTTAGATCAGAGTAAGAAGAAATGGGTTGGCACAACACGACATCATCTGCATATTTCAAAATTCGTGCGGGAGAAACACAGGGAATATCACAAATATAAGTGGCAAATAAGTATGGGGATAGCACAGCTCCTTGAAGGACTGCGGAGTTGTTGAATAAGGGTTTTGATGTGGCCTTCCCCAATCTAATGGTTTGTACCCTATCGGTAAAATAGTCGGATAGCCAAGCTAACAACTGCTTGGGGCATTCAAACGATTCCAGTTTTTGTAACAACTTGGATCTAGGAATGGGACAAATGTAGAAGAGTAGTCGAGAAAAACACACCGAACAGATTTAACAGAGTTGTTCAACGATTTAGTGATGAAATGAATGACGGTAGAGGCTGCGTCCAGGTTGGATCTATTTGGCTTGTAAGCAAACTGTAACGGATCACTGGGAATTTTTATGGACTGCTGAAGGTGTTTGAGGATGACCTTTTCAGTTAATTTAAGAGCTGAAGATGTTAATGCGTTATTTAAAAATATTACTGTGTAAGAGCACTCAGCTGGACTGAAAATAACAAGGTCTAACGTGGACAACGCAAGATACGAGGCAATAAGACGCTTTCTTTCTCTTTCACTTTAAGAATACCCCAGGAACACTGCACGGGAATAGTACAAATTAGGAAAAAATGTCCGCATTTCACAAGTTCCACTCGCTCACAGCATAGGAAATTGAAAGTTTGGTATTAGTTTTCCTAATCTCTTCACAGAAGATCCATGATTGGAATAACACCCATATGTTGTATAGTGTTAACACTACAAACGGATTGCGTGAATCAGTAGTCAAGTCGGGGATGAATACATCAAATACACTCAGAACAATTGGCAAGATGCTGGTGATATCTGGAATAATTAGAATATTCATGAACATATATACCGTATTTTTCGGACCATAAGGCGCACCGGATTATAAGACGCAGTATCAATGAACGGATCCATTTTCATATATAAGACGCACCGGATTATAAGACGCATAAAGCGAAACAAAATAGTCGGATAGGTCAGACTTTATTCAAATCATTAACAATAACTGTCAATATTACACAAAAAAGTACACACACTTTTAAATCATTCCTCTTCTACGAATCCAGCAGCGATTATGCTTCGACAATCAAGGGAAGTGGCTTCGTCGCTTACCAAAGTCGTAATAAAATATTTTGACAGATTTTTCAGCGCAGTGTGAACATACACTGTTCATACATAAGGCGCACCGGAATATAAGGCGCATTGCCGATTTTTTTACAAATATAGGGATTTTCTGTGCGCCTTATAGTCCGAAAAATACGGTATATATATATTGGAGGAATTAGCTTATTATCCTATGGGACTTAGAAAAAGCAGTCTGCGGTACAAATGTTGTCATTTACTAACGTGAAAACGTAATCAGGATAGGGAACAGACAGAGAGAGAGAGATGGAGCAATGTCGGATTGAGAGTACTTACTGCTCCACTCCCCCGAGTAAATAAATGCTAGCTAACTGGTGGGTCACATTTTCTTTTGCTGTTTTCCGTGCCACGAGGTCTTCGAGAAAATCCGTTCCGTCAACGAGACCTATGACACCCCAGACAGTATTGCTCCTCTAAGTGAGTCTCTCGAAATAGTCACTGACCGGGTTTCTTCTTGACAGTTCTGACTGACGTTTTAAAACGTGTGTTTGATTTGTGTTGTCCTGCTATAATCATGTTCCGTCAATAGGATAGATTATCTTAAACGACTTTGCTGTGAAAAGGAATGTGCATTGAAATGTGCCAGAACGACTGAAATGCAGAGACTATCGTTTTGGATCCGACCAGTCCTTTGGAACACAAGGCTGCAAATCTGTGCGGTTAGGTTAGGTTACTTTATGGACAGATTAAAGTGATTTCCATTTCCTCTTTAGAAGATATTGAACAACTGAACGTTGCATTCATTCAATTCATCGTCTGACACTTTCCTCCTCCAAGTTAAATGATCTCGAGTCTTCCAAGCACCTCATCTTCTTTTGAACCCATAACTTCTGGTGAAGTGTATGAACACATGCTTTCTCTCAAGTTGTCGAACGCATCTGATACAGACAAATTAACTCCTACAATCCTTAACTACAGTGATGAGCTTTTGTCTCAACTTTTTGCATAAATAATTAATCTTTTACTGAAACTCCAAACAATTTCAGAGTGCTGGCACTTGGTGAGAACATCCATCCCCAAAGATACGGTAAAGGCCACAATTGCGAAACGTTTCAGGTCAATTGCTTTCGCTTCCCCTGGTTTGAAATTGATGGAGCAGTCGGTTCCACTCGCCTCAAGTTATCACTCACCTGCATCAGGGTAATATTTATCGTTTTGGATACAAGTAAAATCGCTCTGCACTGGATGCCATTTCTTCCCTAGTTCACTTCGTTTGCAAATCTCTGAAAGACGAAGACAAATGTTTGTCGATTTTTCTCCAGCTTTGAGTCTCGCGAGGTTCGACACCCTGGCCGACCTCCAGGGGGCATTGCCACGCTTCAAGACGGTGCAGCTTGCAGTTGGTATTAACCCCTTGCCCTAAGCTACCCGACGCTGGACGAGGCTGGGGGTTGGGAATTACTGCTCGATCGTTTCATAGAGAGCCTGCCAGAAAACCTACGGGAGACGGTGCGGATTCTCCCTGATCCAGCATTGGCTTTTTGGAATCAGAAAAGTTACATTTTTTTGGAATACCGTTTCCTCCTCGAATACCTCTATTTCGATCATAACGCACTACGCGGAAATTGATGCGCAGTCAACCTACCTATTTATTTAATTCGGTAAAAGATTCTGGTGATGCTTTTTGTTATGTATAAAAGACCCGTGAATTGTGAGATGCGGTTCGTCACCATTAATGGGATTGGAATGAACAACCACGTGCGCAAAACATCCAATTTCTCGTACACAAGCACCAGTTAATTAAATTGAGGCTGACTTTGATCGAATCCCGTGGATCTGTGCCAGATATATTTTTGCTAAGTCCTGCACTGGTAGAAGTTAGACCAGATCCCGAGACCCATTTTATTGAAGTAACTCAACGAAAACTAGTACCAGGTAACGAGATGGATTTTGTTAAACAATTGCATTCAAATGACATATCCGTACTTTACTATGACGAGAACCCGGTCGTATAGGAAGCCTAGGATACGTAACTGATCCTTAGACTTGTAACTCGAATAGAGTGTGTCTTCAATGATAAGTAGATGGTTTTGCACATATATGAAAGCAAATTCAGAAACGAGATGGCCTAGCGGATCTCTGACACTTTCCATTACACTTTGCAAGGAACTTTTTACGAGAATTGTAATTTCACAGTTCATTTGGCATTCAGCTTCATTTCGTAATTGTTGTCCCAAGGCGATGTTCCAAAGGAACCGTGATGAAACGACTACTAAGAAGTGCCTGTTTGTGCGAAGTGAGAAAGAGCCACTTCAGAAAACCTGAACGACGGTTGTAAACATTGTATAAACCCACTAAGCGGAAACAGAGAAGACGATAGTGTGAGCCAGCACACCAACACAAATTAATAGGTTTCAAGAATGGTGTGTTTTATACAGAGGGAAGTGATTGGTTTTAATACAGTTGTCTCGTCCATCCTACTTTGATCAGTCATATGTAGGAAGCACGTAACTTAGGTGATGAAATATCGTTTTGGTATTTTCAATGCTGAACCTGTGTATCTTTTCTATCACTATGAGTATACTGCTACTACTACTATCAGTTGTACTACAAATAAAGGATGTTCTCTCATAGTGAAGCTGAACGGTTTCTTAGGGATAAACTCGTAAATTGCATTGCATCACATCACAATGCACCAAACTTCAGCCGCATAACTCACGTAGTTGAGGACTTCAATTTATTGAACAAAGAGAAATAATTGCACTGCCGTAGGTTATGGTTACAGTTCTGGATAAACCACTTTTGAGTGATTTCTCAACAGTATAAGTGCTCTTCATTCTGACTGCGAAAGGAAGAGTTAGGTTGCAAAAATAACACTGTCTTATAAAATAAGCTGCGTGATCACTGAGAAAAGTGGTGTTTCACAATCAAAGTCAACGATCGGTTCATGAATGGCAGCCGTGCTCCCCTCTGTTTTCGAGTTTCGGTGCAGAAAACGGAGAGCATGAGGATTGACGCTAATCCATCTGCGATATGAATCCAGAGGCTAATTGCTATCACAGATGACGTGTTATGCACGCCGAAAGTACGTCGATCCGCCGCGATGGACGAAATAATTGACAATGGCTGAGAAGTATGACTGAACCGAACGAAAACAACAACAACAACGAAAACAAAACAATAACAACTACTAGCTTTTTACCGGTTTCTGTCGATAAATCCGCCCGTGACTATGCAATTGAATTAACGATGACAAATGTTAGAAATCAGTGAAAACAAGTGCTAGGCACAACTACTCATTCGAACTGGATACATGGAAACTCCCATGAAACATAACCGCTGACTCAAAGTTGACGATGACTATTCTGATTCATCTACGCGCTGCAATTTCTCGACTGACAGGGTATGTTTGACGAACTCCAAGATGTCTCTACAGGGGAATAAAGTGTAAATTCTCTAACTTGTGTATCTGTAATATAGTCGTTCATCCGTGCACAAAACCTGATGTGCCACAAAGTGATTAACACGAAATCAGAGCAGTAAATAAGTTGGAGGACACATAATTTTATACCCATATAAACAGATGAACTAGAACGGCTTAAGTCCACTTTGGTAAACTGCTGCTGCCTATTTCGCATGCACAATCCGCGTGATTGCGGATCACCAAGACAAAAACACTTGGATGAGCTGAAAGCAATCAGAAGATGAGATAACATTATACTAAGCAACCTCGATAAAAGAACCGGAATCTTAATCCTGAATACCTTCACAAGTTAGCAGAATTGTTGACCGATGAGACTAAATTCGTTCACTTTCCCAAAGAGCTTGATAGAACCAAGCATAATGAGAACCAAATCACATTTAGCATCCGTTTTCTAAAGTATGAAGGTCATCTAGAACCATCCATTTTAAAAGCGATTAAACCCTTTGGATCCACGATACCACGTCTGTACGAGCTCATAAAACCGGCATACCCTCGCGACCTGTTCTATCAGTGGTCAACTACCCGTATCACGGCGCCGCGAAATGGCTGGTGAAAATCGTAAAGACAATCCGACGGCAAAAAGCCAAACACAGCCAACGAAACACTTTTGAATTAGTAAAAACGATCAGAGAACTGAAGACAGACGATGATTAGATGTTTTCTTTAGATGTAGTATCATTATAGACTAACGTTCCGCTCATAAAAACGGTTGGTTGCATCTGTTACGACATCTAAGAGAATGGAATCGGTAAAGCACTACCGGTAGGAAAACCATAAGAACTACTCCTGAGGTGCACTTTCGACGTTCAGCTTTTATTTACCGGAAACGTATATCGCTAGTGAGTTGGTGTCTCTATGTGCTCTCCACTAGGACCGATTGTAGCGAATATGTTTGAGACCAACCTGGAGATCTCAGTCCTGGAATCTGAAGTTAAAAAGGTGAAATTCTATAAGAGATATATATAAGAGATATATCTTGCATCACCGAAAAAGTGAACGACCTGCCCCACATCATGCAAATGTTTAAAAAGTCTCAAAAGCCTATAAGTTTCACCCTGGAAGCAGAGAAAGTTAAAAAACAACGTTACATGACGTAGCTCCTCACAGGACAACTGATGAACTGCTTGAAATAGGGATAAACCGAAAAGAAACGTAGGCCGGACAGTAAATCAACTTTCACAGTTTCGTGCCACTTATACAAAAGAGAAGTCTTCTTCAATGCCTTGTCTAGCGTGCACCAAAGATATACTCAGAAACCACATTCACAAATGAACTTAAACAAATCAAAACGATTATCAGGGAATATGGATACCCTGAAAGGTACTTATAAAGAAACCTAGAAGTAAGACCGAAACACGAACCCGTTCAGGAAGTTCCGAAGAAGAAGCTGTTTATTAAGCTGCCAGTCAAAGGCAACAACCTGTCTGACCTGATTAGAAGACGTTTGACCCGTGCTGTGAGAGAAAACTTCAATGCAGCTAGTTTGTAATACTTATTTAACTAAAAGGAAAAGATGGAATAAAATGTTTACCCACGCTGGCCTCATCTAGGGTTATTTAATCCTTTAGCGCTGTTTGTAACTAAACCTACGTTGACCGATCGGCGAGGTAAATGTCCCAACTGAATAAAGAGCGCTGTCCAAGCTGGCTTCGATATAGTGAAAAATGTGCACAAGAGGAAGTTACCTCGCTCATCTAACAGACTCAAGCCACTAAATGAAACCCTCAGTGAGCCATCTAAGTTATCTATCGAGTACCGCTTCAACCATCCAAGTCACTGCGTCTCCACACCTCAGCCGCTGATGAAGCGATCGGCATTTGTTTTCTGACACTCAATCTGTGCGAAAAAGAGATTGGCTCATGTCATTCAACTGCCATCGCCGAAGATCGAGTGCATGGATGACACACCTTAAACCGATTGCAGTGTTGTGATGACCTAGTAGTGTGAAATAAATCAGACCCTTCTCCCTATATCCCTCTCCTTTTCACTGTAAATTTTGAATGAATTTACGTCTATTCTCGTTTAACATTTCATTTCCTTATCTGGCCTGTACAGGCTAGAAGATTATTTGGAATCTAAATAAGATCCATGAGTAGATGAACTACTCATGAGTAGTTAAGTATCTTTAAGAAGCATTCACTAAATTGCATGAATGGGTTCAGATTGCCTGTGTAGAAACTTTCCTAAACCAGGCTATTGACAACCAGAAGTTTGCTTGTTTTCCAATCATGAATTCCCTTTCGTCTTTGTTAGTCGCTGTACACCTGGCAATAGTGACACCTTGGTGCAGTTTTTTCCACTGTTCTTCCATTTCGGTGAAATGAATATGCACTATAGAATGAGTGCGAAACCCATTGACCCAGTGTAGTATCTGAATATTGCTTTTTTTGAACTAGAAGCATTCAGTGACTGATCAAAACTGAATTATCCCTCTAACCTTTCGAGATAGTCTGATTTTTATTAGATGATCAACATAAATTCAGAAATTAACCCTTGTATAAACCCAAGGAGTTTCGAACACCTCATTCTTCATTCATCTCGATTGGACCGTTTGGTCAGACTGAGAAGAGCAAACATTTTGACGTCAATTCACCTCTGAGTTTCAAGGACAATGGATATGTACAACCGACCTTCAGCACAAGATCCTGCTATTGCTAGGGTTGCCATTTTTCTGAAGCATTCAATCATAATTTTTATAACGTTTAGGGGATGAAATTTGGATTGATAAAAAAAGAAAGACAAACATCACGTGATTTGAGAACCTATTCAATTGATATTTTTTCGTAATCGATTTAGTGCACGGAGTAATGGAATTTCGCACCCATTCGACATGGCACATGGCTTCGATCTATTCGGATCCTGAATTCTTATCTATCCTTATCGATGCATTTTCGTCCAATTTCAAGTTGAATTACTTCTCCCGTGGTGCTTAGCTGTGGCGTCTTTCCTAAAACTTTAATGCTAAGTAAAAAGATGGCATTGGTTGCTTTGTGCAGCAGGATTTCCCCCATGAACGGATACACCAGACAAACGCAAGTGGGCTGAGTCTAGGTGTGAGCTGGAACCGTCAACAGATAGGATGTTCTTCTTGGAGAGGCGGTTGACTGACAATCTGAAACAGAGGAAAATGCAAAAGCCATGAACCAAAAGATCCAGGGAGGCAGGAAAAGGACACACATTCAAACAAAATGGCTAATTGCCAAGGTCGTTTCAGTAGTGGCCAAGTGGTTAGGTCGCCAAATTGCAACTTGGGGATCAGGGGTTCGAACCTCTACCCGTCTTTCCCGTCTGTATTTTCCCAGGCAGCCTTTATATAGCCGAGGCCCCCTTCCTAAAAGTTGACTAAACATTTGTATAATCAACAAATAAGAATAGATGTAAAAAGGCAGTCAATGATCGATTGTTGTCGAGCGCTAGAAACAACGAAAGCGGTGAGAAATCGTTTCCGCAATTCCCGCTTTCCCTTCTCCCTTTTGTGTGGTCCAACTCTCTCTGGACCAAAACACCCATGGAGCCGGTGTGACGTTTCACTAAGAAAAGTTCGGTCTACTGCTACACTGTACAAGCAGTTCTGTTTTACGGTTGTGGGACCTTGAATTTGCCAGTAGAATACACCGATCGCTTATTAGTTTTCGGCAACTGATACTTACGTAATCTGGCCCAGGTGAGATGGAGTGCGTGGGCTAGTAAGCTAGATGTCTGTCATCGAATGCATCGAATAAGAACTCGCTATTACATGGAATTCAGCTCAATAGGATCCGTTAGTTAGGATGGCCGCCTACCGCAGCGCACCCAGTGATCGCTACAGGCCGGATAAAGCCACGTGGAGATGAGGTACGAAGAACTACACACAGCCATTAGGCATAGTGGGTGTCTCTAGTATTCCGGGTTGGGGTCCGAAAGACTTTGTAACCGGTTGGTTGGAGACACTGAATGTCATGTCTGCGAACCGACAGCAGTGCATTTCTTTTCTTATCAGGCCGGAATGCTTGAAAACGAGTGTACACACAGTTGAACTGTGTACTCTGTGTGTTAAGCAAGGAATAGCACTTTCTTGCCCTGGACCTTAAACACAAGCTCCCTACACATTCTTACTTTCCTTGTATGCAATACGAGTTTGGCAGGGATCAGTAAAGTTTGCTTCACTGTTTTACGCTGTACAATGACGATGATGATGATGGTGAATCCATCTGAGAATACGTTCAAATTCACCTGGCTACCCGGACTCTAATACCGCACATACAATTTCGCAAGCAAGCAACGTCAACAAACTAAAACTCATCAAGAAATAGTTTTCTTCTGTTTAAGTCATTTTCAGGTTAAACACGAAACCTCTCGCTCTGATTCCGATTGAAAATCGATGAGCCATTTTTGCCACCAAGTTGATCGATCTGGCGATAAAGAACAGGTGTTTCTTGTTGGCTTCGGTTTACGCCTCTCTCCCTTTGTTGTCTTCGTAATACTACTTCCACCAGAGCTATAAGCAAGACGAGATTGTGCGTGGGAATGAGGATGGTGTTTTTACAATTGCTGACAACCATGTTTGATTGTAACAAAGGAGAACCAAACGTCAACAGAACAGAACACACAGAACAATATCCCACGAACGCACAATGCGTGCGCACAATTAACGAACTTCACGTACATTTGGCTCTTGTTATCGCTTGGCTTTTTGCAGAGAACCAAATCGTCAAACCACTCAGTTCTCATTTCTCGATTGAAAGACAAAATCAGAATTGCGCCGAGTTATCCTACCAGCTCGCACTCATTTGCGTCCATCTCACTGAAGAATCACATGCAGAACCATGTGACTTAAATGCACGGCACATATACAACACACACACACACACACACACACCTCTGTGTTAATAACGGGGAACGGCTGAGGGGAATCTAGGCTATACAACTGTACCGATTTGTGTGGGTCGAATTGTATTGATCGAACAGATCAGACGTCAAAAGTGCGAACACTTAGGTGCCAACTGCGACTTGTAACTGATCCGCTACTGTGAACCTAACGATGATTTAAGTGGACGGCAGTTTTCTTTTTATCACAGGAAAGTACTAGTACAGATTGAATTACATATTGTCCCAGGATGTTATCTGACAACGCTCATTTGTGTTTGTGTTGAACCATATGTACATATGTTCAGCCTACTGAATTCCACTGAGTTCTTAACGAAAACACCTTCGTAGAATATACCCATAGAAAGGTGTCGTCGACATATCTCATCAGGTGTTCACTTGATAGTGATAACAATACAAACGTCTGAAAGATTGAAAACGTCTTCCACACCCCAATCCTGATATTATTCGACCGACTGGTAGTTTGGAGAACAATATTTATGTTACCTTAATAGCCCGAATCCTTGGTCCTTCTTCGTTTTCAAATGTTCTACTTGTGTACGATACATTGAACACATAATCAAGCAACTATCAAATTGGTATCGTTGCTAACCTTGTTACTAACCTATACAAAGGAACGGCTAGGTAAATTCACATATCTATCATCTTTTGGAGAACAAGCATTCTGTGAACAAACTGGATGCCTTCAAAATAATTTATGCTACATCGGGAAAATACCCCAAAGGAATAAAAATTCGCTTTTTTAGTCATAGCCCAGGTGACTGTGATTCGCAAGCGAAAGAAGATGATCCAGGCGCTGTTGTTGCTCTGGACTAGAAGCATCACGTTGAGTATCTGAACCTCTGACCCGCCCTCCACCACCACCACCACCACCACCACATCTAGTCTGCAATATTCACTACAATCCTAATTATTATTTTCTTTTCACATTCTCTTTAGACCTATCTGCAACTTTGGTGTAAACCACGTAACTTTGTCTGTCACTCTTTGTTGCCTTAGATTGCAGCATTCATCAGCATTTCCTCAGCTCATCCTCATCTTAGAAACTCACTTCTCCACAACTCCACCGTGAACTTTCGTCAGTCTTCTTTAACTCCCGTACTTCACTTGCCCGCCTCTATCATCATTATTCAAAAAATTGTAATCGATCAATGAATAATACTTTCAACCGATTATTTCTAAACGTCAAGCGATTTTTCCTATAATCACAAGTTAAAACCATGCTTCATTTCTAATTTGGTTGTCAAATAATTTGTGAGGATTGTCAATGTTCTGACATCTGAGAATTATTCAATGATCTGTGGTCTAACCTTTTAGCTAGTTCAAGTTACTCTACTGGAATTCAGCCACAAATCTATAGTTACCACTCGAAAAACCTTAACTTTACATAGTTGTTAATTTTTAGTCCTTGGCTTAACTGGGCCAGTGACCAATAACTGGCGTCACCCCACTAAAACCAACTATAAAAGGCATAACCGTCCCAACATCACAAACTGATCCAACGCAAAACAATAAACTTAAACACTGTTTATACGACCTGTGGATCAACCTGAAAAGAATTCACAATCATGATGATAAGACCATCACAGTCCAATTAACGTGCAATTGAATTCACTTTTGTTAGCGTAAGATAACTCCATTATCGGTCGTACAGTCACAAGTACACACACTTATATAGGTTCTTTATATCTTCATCTCTCTATCTATCAGTATTATGCGTAACGATACGATTGCCTTTGCTCCTCATTGTCTCTGCTCGGAAATATCCGATTATACTATTATTAGAATTATATTATTATTATTATTATTATTATTATTTGCTGAATTCGTCTTGCAATCGAGGCGTGAGCTAGAGAGCTAGGAAGCACTGGACACCTGTTTCGATTTGATCGGGTCTCATCAGAATTGCGAATCCCCATCGACCCGACTGACGGGATCGAACCCGAGACCTCACAGATAGAACGCAAGCATACCACGCACTCGGTCACCGGGCAGCTGATCAGAAAGTTTCTCATTCTGAATATACATGATATAGCTTGTTGCGGGCATCACGCTTCGCTTATGTCAGCACTAGCTTCCAGGTTTATGAGCCGTTTGTAAAATTTCACAGGCTGTCTAATTGGTCAGCAACTTTTAGGAATCAACGAACAATGTGCTTTCCATAGACGTAAAGTTGTGGTGTTCCCAATACATTAACAACAATCGCGTGGATAAGGAAATGTTGTGAATACTGCGAGTGCGCACGAGTCAATTTCATACACCTCGATGGTGTGAAGTGAATTTGTCATCCTCTTGACACACGTAACATGCATGAAACTAGTCGCACTCATTGAGTCCGCGGGAAGGTGAAGGAACGAATGAATAATGAACGAATTGTGGTGTTAACAGCTGAGTGGTTTCAAAGAGACACTTGTCAGTGAAACGTCTCAGTCACCGCGTTTGTTTAGATCATTATTTGTTCATTGGCAAGGGACCAAAAGGGCCTGAGTGATTCCGTGCATTGTTTCACCACTTCAGCAACATCAAGTTATAACTTGTGCTTGGCTCAGACATAACCACTCGAGGAAGTACTGATATCGGCTTTCTTTTTATAATAATTCTCTTACGAAACAGTGGTGGTGGTTTTTTATGACGAAACATATGAGCAGACAGGACATCACGAACGTGAAGATCTTTGAACAAAAATAATTGTGAACTCCGTGGAAAACTGCCTGAGGCAAAGCTCTCATATTTTTACCAACAAGGGGAGGTTCCAGCACCTGCGAAGTATGATTGTAAATGGATATTTTAGTTCAGTTTCCGTTTCAGCTTTTATTACCATTAGCCTTGCACTTTCATGCGCCGGTTTCGGTTGCTGCCTTTTGGTGCCCCATTTGGAAAAAATATTTGGATGAAGATTGAAATGTTGAAACTAAATTCAAGCAGAAGATGAAGAATTGATATAGAATAGTGATAGGCAAATAGTGAGTGGATGCACGAGCGCCACTGTTTGCGACACCCAGCTATATCACTCAGGGTCTCTAACCATCGGTGACTATCATCTCCGGGTCCCAAGCCAGGGAGCCTAACGGGACCTATGTAACCTAGTCTCCTGGTTAGGGTTTTCATATCCTCATGCCAGATCCCCGTTTGATCACCCTTGGCTTTATTCCGCCTACTACCGGTTTCGGCAAACATTGCTCACCGTGGCAACCTATTTGGTGAAATACGTGACACATGTCCTAACCAAATCAATCTATGAAGGTCGATCACTTGCTCCAGTGGGTGATCGCGACTGCCTAAAACTCAACCCTTAACCTCAACATTGCTCGTTCGGTTACCCCACCACACTCGTGCAATGCGACGTAGACAGCGGTGTTCGAACTATAACAATCTATATACCTGACCTCTCATAGACAACCGAATGTTGCGATGGCACCATAAATGTCTCAGGTTGGCAGATGCCAAGCGAGCCTTTTGTATGCGCGCTGACACGTCATCTGTGATGCGTCAGTCAGGTAAAATATAGCAAAACTTGTTCACTTCCTCTTCTTCTTCCCTAGTCGGGGTGAGACTGGGCGCTGGAACAACCCAATCTTGGAGCAACATTTTACACTGTTTATTTCACACCAATATAATTGGCTGTAGAGATATACCTGGAAATATACACATTTGGTGTGGTGGAGGCCAATGTAAAGCAAAGCATCGTTAGAACCTCAAAATAAGCTTGATACGTTGAGCTTCACGACATACTGCAAGGACGTGCGAAGGTCAACTGGTTGTCTTCTCAGTGGTACGCTTGTTGTAGCGGTTTCCTTATTCAATGGAATCGAGAAGTGGGTGCACTGTTCTGATGACAATCAACAATGCTAAGAGAGCAACAGGATTTTCTCCAACGTTCCGGTCTTTTCAATGTCTCCAAAAATGTTTCTTAAAAAACGCGTAACAAGAAATAAATTTGACGTAACTATCCGATTCTGTGAAGTACATAAATCTGAATATTTCGTTTAGTTTTTTCACTGTTTTAAACTGATGTGAATAACGTTCCATGGTTGGTCAGCTTCCAAGCAGTGACTTCATATTAGCGAGAATCAATAACTCAGTACAATGTTAGACAATGGGAGCATAGCACAATCAGCAATCGATCGAGTTTGAAATCAAACGATAGATCGTCCTTCTGTCACAGCCCATGGCTTGTGTCCTGTAAATAGGTGAGATTCCAATGACACCGACAAATCGTTTGATTGTTATCGTGACTCGATGGAGAATGAAAGATGGCATACTGGTTGGGGTTCCTGTTTGGTTTTGCATTGAGTACACACACCCACAAATACACAGAAAGGAAAGCTGCCATCATTTACGGCCAAGAATATTGCTAATAACCAATAACTGCGATGTTTACTGGAGTCCTGTTACTGGAATCAAACCAGGGATGAGGTGTCCATTTTTTATAATTCTGACATTTATTTGCCTGGCTCTGACCAAGCATATTACTCAGAGCAAACAGGTAGCAACAAACCGATTATTCAGCGAGTCTGATTTACTTTCAGTTAGTCGTAAGTACAAAGCACATGTACAATCTATTTGGACTCGTGTTTCAACGTGTTTACTTGCGTAGGCTTACCTTCGCATAGTTCCTAAGGCGACCAATCTGGTCTTGGCATCCTGTACCGTTGTGAGACCAGTGGGAGATGGGTGATTAAGGTAATTTGTTGTGATGATAACATTCATTTGGTTGTTAAGATCCGCCACCGTTTTTGTTCGATTTATTTCACTTGATTTTGAACTTGTTTTCAGGTATAAAGCTGCCTATCCAAAAGTGTCTTATTTTTATTCCCTGCGGTCGTACTGCAAGGACTGAGTCGTATTCCCCTTTGCAATTGGTAATATCACCTAACACATGTCTTCATCCATTGTAGGATTGAAGGGCCAACGTTTAGACGGAGATATAATCTAAAAAAAAACGACAAGAACCATTAGCAGTCCCCGAGGTAATTCCCCCAAACAAATGATTGCAATCATCCATATTGGGATATAAGTGAGAACTTTCAACTCGAAATATGTCGGCTCGAGTTCCGGCAGAGTAATAACACGTGCACACGGTGAACAAGTCTGGACAAAATCGAATCAGTTCATTCATGTTTGTTGTCAGTGGGATTAGGAATAAATTTGATTGCTATGCTCATCGGGCATTAGTTGAAATGACGCCACCATCGTTCTGTAGTTTGTTCGCATCAAACACAAGGCTAGAATCGGCAAAATGTTTACCAAAGACTTTTCATTCCGTTACGGGACCTGAATCAAGTCAAGAAGAAGAAAAATACAACTTTGCGAATGAATAAGGATGAGTTAAAAGAAACACATGCTTTTTGCCGATAATTTGCAAATAAGCGACTGAGATCCCATTATTTTATTAAAAAAATGCGAAGTGTCACCGTCACACTACCATGAGGTCAGCTTTGTGTGCTGATCGTGAGATTTGCTATTCCTATTGGCGTACATCTGTCCGGTTCGAAACTTATGAAATGTTTCATAGGTAGTGTCGATGTGTATGGGTTCGAATTCCACTGAGGTTACTGAACATCTCAATCGGCCAAACAACACAGTTTAACATGTTTACACATGTCTGACAGAGAGCATGAATAAATACACAACAGTTATCTATTTAGAAGGCAGAATATGTCTGACTCCGTGTCCCCGAACGTTCCCATTATTGACGGGACAGGCGAATATTCTATCCGAAGTAAACTTTATTCTTGTCCCGGGGATCGTTACCAGTAAGACTAAACATTTCAGTCTCCCACAGAGAGTTGCATTGGTAAATTTGAACAAATTGCCTTGATGAAAATAATTTAAGTCTCAAAAGGAATCAGCGATCTGGATATAAATTTGGTTGAACAGGTAATCAAAATCGGTTCCCGTAGGTCGAGTAAACCGAATTCCATTTCATCTATTCGCCCCGAGCTTGGCCATTTGTTTGCAAACGTTTTATCACCAGCCGAGATGACATCATCAGTCGAGGTGACTTGTGAAGTGGGGATGATACGTTTGCAAACAAATTGCAAACAATTTTCAAACGGAAGGAGCAAATTTTTTTAATTTATGGAGCGCAATTTCCAAATATCAGCGTTAGGGTAATGGTTATCCGCGCAAAGAAGTGAGTTGAAACCCAAATTTATGTATTTTAAAATGGGTTTATCAGATTATTTATTTAATTCACAACAATGCAACTGAGTTCCGCTAACTCTTGTATCACTTAGTCCTGCGTGTGACTAATCTCTCCGAAGATTGCTGTAAATGCACGGCGTTCAGCAGAATTGTCGACACAGAGTTCAAACCAGTTCCGATTGCAACTGCAGAGTGAATGCACCGCTTCCCGAACCAGGTCGGCTATATTTTCTCGAATTAAAGGATAAAGACAGTTGCGTTAACAAGAGAGAGAAAACACCGTGAGAAACGGTGTTCTTGCGAGATGAGTGAAATGAAATGTGATTGATCGGATGCGCTACGCATCTGTTGTTTGAATATCACGTCAAAAAACGACCGTTTGTATGTGGAGTGTATGTGTGTGTGTGTGCTGGAAACAGTCAACAGAGTGCGA
>UZAN01039690.1:0-34167 GCA_900618425.1 Echinostoma caproni
ATTATAGAGAAGATAATTTTTCTCAGAATCTAACGAAATTTTACTATATTTGTGAGCCCAACACGGTTCCCAATGGAACGAGACCTTTTATACGAGGAAGCAACCGTAGAGTAGTGGCTCATGATTGATGTTACTGTGAATAGACAAATTAACTGGTGTGCTTATTGGAGCTGATTCAAGTAAATAGAATAGATTTGGATTATTTATAAAATAAATAATATTAGAATAATAAATCACATAAGGATTAAATTCCACAGGACAATGTGCAAGTCTGATCAAACCCAGCATAATTACGAATGAAGTGTAGAAGTCAATTGCGATACGGTGCCTGAGCAATAGGGCACGAAGGAGTGAATTGCGTTGATATATCACCAATAAACAATGTTACGTCGAAAGCCGCAGATGGAGTTAATGCACTCATAAAATGCAGTGAAGCCTATTTACCAGGTGGAGCTTTCAGCGAACGAAAATGTAATATATTTTACTGGTGTGACATGTTTCGTTTGTGTTCTTACTCTGATGTAGATCTACGCAGTGCTCTGATAAATTGGTAAGGAAGTAAGGAAGTATCGGATAACCTTCAAATTCCACTCGCCACCATAAGTCATCATCAAAGCGAATTATCTGGTCTGAAATATTCTATATATTCAACAGCAGTCAGATCCTTAATAACATCTAACATTTCATTTTGTCCTCATGTGTTTCTTAAGATTAGCACAACATGTGATGTATAAAATTGCATGTCTAGCAGGAGACGTGCCACCCTACTAGTAAAATATCCCGATTAATCCAACCACTGGCTGAACTGTATGAACCAATGAATTTGTCTGAAATCTAGAAAAAGAGGCTTTATGTGATGCTTTTTTAAATTAACGTAGTAGTTGGATCTTCATGAATTTAACAAGAGCGAACTTAAGGAATAGGGATACATTCTTTCATTATCATAAAGAGAATTATCAAAACGATCAACAACCCCTATTCTGAAGTTCAGAAGGATGAAACACATGAATCCAAATCATCATGAACTTTACAGGAATTCGTCATCAAGCCTCAGTGATGCTCAACACATTTATCCAGACTATTTTTCCTGACGTGCTAAGTATTAATTCCTACCATATAATGACCAAGGTTATAGGGGTGATTCAAATCAACGGAAGATTATAAAGGATAAATTTACCAAGATACGACCTATGAACTGACGTAGTGCTTCAAAAACTCGAATGCATGTTTACTCAACTGTTAGTAAATTATACTGTCATACTTACCTTTAATGGTAATTCTGAACAAGTCATTATGTTAGAGGATGGTAATATCACTCGTGTGCGCTGAGTCTTTGGTGCTTTTGAAGACCAGTACATCTTAGCTTGAGCAGTATCACACGTGCTTGCATCCACCATTGTACATGGTCCCCAGGGAGTCCACTTGCCCAGGTGACAGTCTTCGGAGTTAGCAGAAGGAGTAGTAACAGAAGTGGTTGTCGTGGCACCGGCAGATGCCTGACCAAATGCCTGATCTTCTTGAGCCTGCTCAGATGAACAGGCTTCATGCTATATCAAAATTATTCGTAGGAAAATAGCAGTGAACATCGGTGAACACAATCGGAGTGACATCGGATTAAGAATATCACATTCAGGTAAATTTACTACAATAACAGAAAATAAATTTTATTTTGATGTTTCAGTTAACATGCCAGTACGCATAATTTGATTTGAGAAAACATATTTAGAGGAGAAGAATTCTTTTCATTGATTCATCTTCTGGCCTGTACAGATCAAATGAGAAAATGGCATATTGAACGGGGATAGTCATTCAGGCATGGGTAGTGCGACATGTTTCACGTCCCCAGATCATCACAACACTGCAATCAAACTGTATTGCGTCGTCCGTGCAATCGATCTTCGGCCACTGTAGTTGAATAGCATGGGCCAATCTCTTCTGTGCGCATAGATTTGGTTTGAATGAACGAAAGCCGATCGCTTCCGCAGCGTCTAGGGTGTGGAGACGCAGCGATTTGGATGGGCGAGGTAGTACTCAATAGATGACTTTGAAGGTCGATTCAGGCTTAACTTGGTGACCTGAGTCTGCTAGGTGAGCGAGGATAGCGCTTCGTGTGATACCTTTTCCATCGTGTTGTAGCCAGCGTGGGTAGTGCTCTTTAATCTGCTGAGACAGTTGCCTCGCCGTTCGGCCAATGTAAGTTGAGTTACAAACGCAGCTAAAGAAATATATAACCATAGAAGAGGCCAGCGTAGGCTGGCTATCTTTATTGGGTGTTCTTATTATTGTTGAGCCAGGTAATACGCATAACAACCTGGCTGCATTGAAGATTCCTTTCACAGCACGCGCTAAACGTCTCCTAATCAGATCAGACTGGTCGTCTCCTTTCAATGGCAGTTTATTAAACAGTTGCTTCTTCGGAGCTTCCTGAACAGGCTCGTGTTTCATTTTTTCTTCTACGTTTTTCTCGATGAACATTTTAGGGTATCCGTTTTCCCTTAGAATGTTTTTAATCTGATCAAGTTCGTCTGCAAACGTGTATTCGGAGCATATCTTTCGTACATGCGAGGCAAGACACTGAATGAGGTTTCTGTTTTGTATAAATGGCTCGAAACTGTGAAAGTTGGTGTACTGTCCGGTCCACGTTTCTGTTCTGTACATCCTTCTTTCAATTAGTCCATTAGCTGTCCTGTGCAGAGCTACGTCAACGAATGCCAGTTTGTTATTTTTGTCTGCTTCCAGGGTGAACCTTATGGACTTGTGAGCCTTGTTAAAGGTTTGCGTGATGAGGGTGAGGTCGTTTTCTTTTTCAGTTATACAAATAGATCATCAACATATCGCTTATAGAATTTCATCTTTTAGAACAAACAGTTTGGCGAAACAATTGTTTTCCAGTAATTCCTTCTCAAGCCGTTTACAGGTTACATTGATCGATCGATCCCGAGTGTGTCTGCCGTCCGATCACCCTGATGCCTTAACTTAGTTAAACCAATCAAATGACAAATGCCAGTTGACTATGACAAACGCTTACCCATGATTGGTGATGTGTCTAACTGCGTGATCTGTTTTCTAATGTTACCTATGTAATGTGTAAACGGCTTGCGAAGGAATTACTGAAAAGCAATTGTTTCACCGAACTGTGTTTGTTCCAAATGCTGTAATGGGAATCTTCCAGACAATTTCATCTTTCTAATTTCCGATTCTAGGACTGAGTTCTCCAGTTTGGCGATGAACACGTCGGCTAATATCGGTCCTAGTGACATCATCCTTTTGACGATACAGTTTTCCATTGAATAGAAACTGGACATCGAAAGTGCATTTCTCGAGCAGTTCTTTCAGTTTTTCTCCCTTGGCTCTTATCGAGTTCGTTTTCTGCCTTCAACGCAGCCAGGTTGTTATGCGTATTAACTGGAACCACTGTTCTTTTCGTAGTTTCTGTCAAACAGATTCTTAGTTTTATAAACTTAGAATTTTGATGATTACTTTAATGGCACAATTTGCTAATTTATCGATGTTCTCTAAAACCACACAGCTCACCTAAATGTTTTCTGGCTGAAAGTAGTCAAGGAGTAAGATCTCCTCTGACTCCGATAACAAACCGAAACTTGTGGTAATTATCGATTATGTTTGTGCATTGTGTAATTGGTCGCATTTTCTTTCAGTTGTTCCCCTCTA
Source organism: Echinostoma caproni (assembly GCA_900618425.1). Lineage (NCBI taxonomy): Eukaryota > Metazoa > Platyhelminthes > Trematoda > Plagiorchiida > Echinostomatidae > Echinostoma > Echinostoma caproni. The sequence goes on from UZAN01039690.1 coordinate 3,673, forward strand.
ACGCTCATCTAGTATTTATGGTTTTCGAGGCTATTCTCACCTCCCGCCACTAAATGTTTTAAATGAGTGTTTAACATATGAAATGGTAGCAAAGTAACAAAACGCGTCAAAATAATGAACCATCGGAAGAGATTTACACAGAATAGTATTCAAGTTGCACAACGCATTTATCAATATTATAATCACAGGTCACTTACTTCAGTGATGTTAAAAATAAAACTAAGATCGAAATTCCAGTAGAAAGCACAAAAAATTATCTACAACTAATAGGAATCTCTCAGAGTTAGTATGCAAATTCAAATGCCACTTAAACCGGCAACATGACGGACTTGTCATTCGAGTACGGGAACAATTCTGTACAGCGTCAAACAATACGATATGAGAAGCGTAGTACTGGGTAGTAGTACTGGATTTCCCATTAAATTAACCCACCGCATACACCGCCACACTCAAAGTTTTAATACAAGTTCAGGGTAATTGAGGCAAACAGCTTCGAATGAAAACGCAATTTAGCGACAAGCTTACTTTTGGTGACTCATAAACTGACTAATACATCAAAATTTATTTAGTCTCTTTTTGAATAGAAAAGAGGAAATAGAATAAACGATTATTCAAATGGAGATTAATACTGTTGTAGTTGTTGTTTTCTGTCTTATTTTCACAAACGCAATATGTATCATCATCCGATGGTAAGCCATCGGAACTTACGCTTGAACCCTGTTAATTGTGTGATTTGGGGTGGGATTGGGAGGGGAGAAGAACTGGAGGAGGAGGAGGAGGATTGGAAGTGGAGGGCCATCGTAGGTTAGGTAACTTCACAAATTGTTTTTGGACGAACAAGGGGTATTATGTAGACGAATTCCAACTTCTTCTGCGATGGCTAGGATGCAGCTTTTATTTGGCTTTGATCTACGACCCCGAACACGATAGAGAAGCCGCAGTTTTTCAGTCACACTCACTGTTTGATCGGACTCGACGAGGTGTGAAACGATGTTTTCACCCATAAAATCTAATCGTCAAATATATTTATCATTGAGGTTACAAAGACATTTCTGTGTTGGGAGACGAAAAGGAAGAAACTGAGTTTAGCAGTGTCCTGAATAAAATATGAACTCGGAGTTAACTGACTATCCTCTTAGCACAAACAACTGGATAATATTCTTCCAATTTTGAGTAGCTTGCTTCGATTATCCTATTGGATTGTTCACAGGCACCAGGCACTCTCAGTGATCTTGGGCATGGGTTTCACTCGTTGGGAGATCGTTAGTTTCCCACAATTTGAATGCATTTACATGCGATGGAAATGTTTGGGATAACCGACAAAGAGCACTTGACAAGTGTTTCGTCCTGTTTGGGACTCGTCAACAGTTCGTACTTTTGGGGTCCCTGTCAGGACTCGAACCGCGGACATTTGGGTGAGGACTTCAAACCCTTACACATGATTTGCATGGTCTACTTCCAATATTATTGAACTGTGATGAGATTTTTGAAAAGCGAATGAATTGCATTCTTATAGGTTCTTATGAGTTTCACTGAAGCTGAACATGCGAAAAAATAGTCAAACCATAGCTTGCATAAAGAAATTGAAGGGCCTGGAAAACGTTCAATCTCACATGCAGCATCGGACCGGTATCTAGTGATTAGGTGATTCGGATACGAACCGAGACTTCAGTGTTCAGCTACCAGCTTTTTCACATGTACTGAAAGAACAAATTACGTAGAGGCGGGACATAGTTTCACAAACTTTCGGCAATCTGATTCCAAGAATACATCCAGGAAAGCAAAACATCAAATAGAAACCTTTTCAAAGCGATCCCCAGATTGAATGCATTGCCTATTGCATCATTCAGAGGAAAGAGACCATTAATCACGAAAGCTCAGCAGTATTGCTGTTTCACAGAGAGACCGCTTTGATGCTTGGTCGAACAAAAGGGGTTGAGAAACACGCAAAGCGATAGTAACAAACAGAGGAGGGTTTGTCAAAGTACCATGCACAAGAAACATCATGCACCTGTAAAAAATACAGTACAGCGTTTCATATGCGTGATGAACTTTTTATGGACTCAGTAAACAGTTGAGGGTAACTAGGGCTACATGAACCAATGACAGAGCCAGTATTACAAACTAATCATTAGTTTATGCATAGCCTATATCTCTAGGGTAATCAATCAAAATTTTCATCACAGTGTGCGCTGTGGGATGAATAGAATAGCGGCTTGGAACGGCGAGGTTCATTCCCTCGCAAAAAGCGGAATATCCTTTTACGAAGACTAATGAACAGATATCATTAGGAAACCGATTCATCATACCATGCCAAAATGTTATGAATGCCATTGAACAACCCGGAAGGCACTGTAACTCAGTTCATTACTTGTTGTGGTTAGTGGTCAATAATTATATCACTTGGGTGGTTTTTTGGACTCTGGGGACATATTACTTATTGCAATCAAAGTCCCACTCGTTTATGGTTACCTCATGCCTTGCTATATAGAAGTGCACTCAAAAGGTCTCCGACTGAGAGGTTGGTTTTTTTAGGTAAGAAGACTATTTTTACCTAAAACTGACTATTTTCGAGTATTTTCAAATAGAAGCATCTCTAATCAATACTAATCACGCGGAGATTAATCAATGATATTGCGTCATACGGAAACATTCACTCCGTCCGTCTGATCCGTGACCTATGACCGATTGAACTTTGCTAACTGTGTACTTGATTGGCACAATCATTTTCTTACATTAATCGATGCTATTTGGAGTCACTTATAAGCATCAGAGTAAAACTTGTAAATTGACTTGCTTCCTGTGTGTCAAGTACACGTTCCTGGGCACTAACTGTGTTCTTGCTTACGTAGCTGGGAGAAGGCTACTAGTGCTCGTGGCGTCCAATCCGTGTTGTGATCGTACTCGTGAGGCTAGACGAATAGCGTGGCCGTTGAGGTACGTGTGTTCCTCGCTCGTGGCTTCCAAACTGTGCCGTGATCGTACTCGTGAGTCTAGACGATTAGTGTGGCCGTTGAGGTTCCTTGTGTGTCATCGTGTGATATCTTGTTGTGTGTACATTGTGATTAATCGAGATCCGGACACAACAGGTTTATTAGAAGAAACCAAAAAATATACAATAGACTTACTAAGAGACTATTGACTTTTATACTCACTGTTTCCTTGACTATTTCGAAATTGACTTCCTTAGTTCTTATCCGGTAGTTCTCGTCACTGATGGAAATTAGGCAGCATCATTTTACAATACTGGATGAACGGGTTAAATATAAATAGTTTATTTATTGATCGCGTGGAGGAAAATATTTACTTGTTTGAAAGCAGCGAAATTCAAACGATTTAACAGTGATATTTGGCTATTTTATAGTGATACAATGATGAGCGAATTTATTGAAATTTAATGAACAATCTATCCCAGAGTTCCATATGCTTGTGGAACAATTCCACACACTCCTCATCAGATCAGAACGAAAATGATTCACACTATTTGTTAATTCAATTCTACTGAAACAAGACGAAAAATAAAGAAAATTGTCTACAGTTTTCCTTCCTTCCAGAAGGTACGTCATTGGATTCATTGCACTTTCAATCCCACACCCGCTAGGCTAAAGGTTTGTTAATATAAAAGTGCACTCTCGTTTCAATAAATTGAAATACGTCCCGAGAAGCACTCCATAAAGCAGTTGAAAGGAAACTGAACAGCTAACTCCATTCTCAATGTTGTTGTACCATACACTTACGGCTATTTGATTTATCGTTGAGTTTTGAAGAAATTCCCATCGTATTGATGCATGTTAGTTCACCAAAACCAGAACATGTATTGTTCTGCTTGTTGCTTTTTGATTAACCGTCCCTCAAATAAAATCTTCATGCACATCTTCACGCATCCTGTAAACCGTACACGTAGGAAGAACAGCGGTCGGATTTCTCCCCTATCAGAGTTCATCGGTGACGCGTCTTTACTACCGACCCGAGATTTGAACCTCCAACTTATAGCATAAACGGCCTGTATAACACTCCTGTATGAACCAGCTTAAGTAAGGTTGGACCAGAATTACAAATAATGGTTTCTGTATTTTCTACATTCAACAAAAGTTGATCAGATCATTTACCCCGATAGCAAGACATAACGAAAGTAACTCCAACTGGAAAGCTCCTCCAAATCAGATTTCCTATGAAAATTCAGATAAATATCCTTTGTTTAGCCTACCAATCTAATTTGTTTTAATCGATTGCTCTGATCAGCTTCAATTCAAGCTTACTTATACAGTGACGAAATGGCTTTCAATCTCAGGCTTCGGAGTTTTTAATTTCCAGTTTTGCCAGTTGATACAGACTAACAATTACGATTCTCGGTTACGAGGCTTATAGACTGTGGAGTTGATTATTTAAACTAACGATACTGTGAAGTTATTTGTAGGATTTACTTCATTTTAGGAGTTTCAACCTGTCGCTCATAGAACGGGTATTCCATTTTTGCTAGGATTTGTCAACATTGCATATCCACAAAATCCATGGGCTTCCAAATCTATCTCCAATCTATGTTGTCTACGTGACATAAATTAGGCAAAGGACACAAAGTGTACAACATCAGATAAAACCTCTACCTGATCTCAACACACCAAACCGTAAGTAGAAATCAAACAGAAGCAAACGATGAGCTGTGCAGAAATTAAGTACTTGATAGCGGTTAGCTGTTTCCTGACAGTGTAGAATGACGCCTCCCTAAACATACTTTTGCTGCACTCACAATCATGAGCGTGACTTTTAACTAATCTATAGGCACAACGTTAATAGTGCTTCGGTTTGCGGGGATGCGTTTGGTGATTTTTTGTAAAGTGCATTCTTTTGTATGTTCATCTGTGTATGGTTAGGGGCTAACACATATCTTTTTGGTTCTGTCCATCCTTCCAACGTCTGAAGTAGCACCATTAAAGAACGATTATCTATGTATAAAATATTTCTATTGGCTTTAGATTTGTATTTGTAAAATTTGTGTGAGCTTATATACTTACATTTCAGTGAAAAAATGAACATCCGCTAGTTGCTTATCTTAGCACGTCTGTAAAATCTTCAATTTCTCATGCCTAATGAGGAACACGAAATTCATTAACAAAAAATACCTTATTAAGCATTTTATCGGATATCGTTTGTAATTGGTGACATTTTAAACATAGTCACTGTTTGTCTTAAGATGAAAAAGTCAAATGTTCCCTTTCTTGGTCTGAATACGAAACCTTTCCTTCCCTTGCTACTTGAAGGATATTGTACTTTGGAATAAGACTGAATATATCTTGGAACTGGTGACGGGAGTTACACTGGGTCCTTGCGACACATGCTGTTGTTCATGAATAGAAGGCGACTACTGCTTTATCCAGAGTTACCGTGTGGAAAATATTCACAGAGATAAACGAAAAGCTAACTATCTCCGTTTTATTTATTTTATTGTTGGTGGCAATGGCTGGACAGGACAGGACAGGACAGGACACAGAATTTGCGGCGGAGCTATAAGCAGTCCAGGTTCTGGCACTAATGAGCTTGGAAGCACCACGGCACTGTGATAAGTGTATTGTTTTGTTCCGTAATGCCTTCCGTGAATGCGTGAGGTTCTGGAAAACGAAAACGCACTTCTTCTGGTCCTTCATAATGGCAGCACAAGTCTGAGGTTTTGTCAGGATCAACAGCTCGTAACCCTCCTCTCCAAGTTATCCAGAGTAAGAGATGTGTTGTGGGGAAGAAACGGGATCTGAGATTGGTGGTGCTGGATGTTAAGAAATTTCACTAAAATGCGTGATGAATAATGAATGAACATGGAGTTGCAGGAATTAGAGAAATGAAGGTGATGTAGGTAAAGATAGAAGAGCGTAATATAAAGAGAAGGATCAGAGACGGATGAGCTATTAGAGACCTTTGACCCGATTGCAGATACAATAGCGGAGTGCTGATGCCCAGGATGCGTCGAGCTTCAACCTGAACTCGGTAATGGTTTTCGATACCAATTCCTCCTGAGGCAGTTTATTCCATGTATTTATTACCCGGTGTCAGAAAAAGCGAATATGATGCGTTTGACTACCGGGACTTTCCAAACTTCATGGTGTGTCCCCTTTTGTTGGGGATGTCGTTCCAATGGATTACGTGGAAGATTCCATGAGGGAAACCTGTCAGGATGCGGAAAGTTTCAATCAGGCCACCCCTCAACCTTCTCCGTTCCAGCGGGAATAGGTTTAGCTCCTGGAGTCGTTCGGCGTATGTCGCGCCCCAAAGGGGCGTGGTGTTCAACAACCTTGGTCGTTAATTTGCTGCACCGTTGGTGGAACCAATCCTGGCAAAGATCACAACTTATGCCCTCAACAACCTCGAGAAAACACCCTAGGCTGTTTAGATTTGAGTTATCAATAGTGCCACTCTAACTAGTGTGAGAACCACATCCGATTTCGGGATTTCAGTGGAAGGACCTTTGGAGAAAGTGCAACATAAATCCGATGGGTATACACAGTGTAACGTGATACATAAACCAAAAGCTACAAGCAATGTGGCCAAGAGGGTTTTACTTTTCAATAAGCCCATTCAACGTTCTGATCACTTGGAAACACGAGGCACTTCGATCCCCAGGAATGCCGTACTATGGATAATGGCAGAAAGTCCACTATTTATTGACAGTAAATGTCCAAGTTATAGTCGTTTGACTGTTACCTTTCTCGGTATTTTCATCGTTTGTTCTAGACCTCCTTTAGAATTCTTTCGTATCAACCCATCCATTTCAGAGTATTTTCAAGGAATTCGTGATCCTGAGCAATTCGTGATTGTTCTAACATCTTAGCATGATCCGAGTATAAGTGGTCTCCCGACATTCACAAGCATCGAGATGAATAATTTCTATTCCTGGTGCTCAACCGCTCTATGATGTGTGTGAAAGCTTATTACTGCCAACGTTTCATTCAGTCCGACGAAGTATTCATTTCAGTAGTTACATATTACTCTGAAAGTAAGAACTAACCTTTTGGTCATTCCTAGCTTTTCCTTGAACTTCGACAGCATAAATTGTCAGTTATTTCTATGCTGTCATTCCGGAAACTGGCCAGATTCGTGGCGGATATTGGCATGTCTTTATGGTGAGCAATTGGCTAACTCATTTCGAATCTTTTGATTCAATGTTTTGGTAGCCGTAAGGAGTTATAAGCTGTGAATGGAGCTTTTCACCACCGCTTGGGATGAGGTGGTACCACAATGTATGTTTTACCTTGCAATCAGAACAAAAACCTTTTTTTCCTTGTGAACAATGAAATGGTTGCTCCGATGTTGACAACTAGCTTTTGATGAGACTTGTTGACGTGCACAGCTGTCGCTAGTTCATTACCGCTTTATCCTGGTGGTGAATGTTCATCATCCAAAAGTCTTATTATAAAAACATCGTACATCTATCTGGTATGGAGATTTGTTTGTGTAACCAGTAGTGCGAATCGTTCAAGCGGTTGTATAACCATATCGAGATCGAGAACAAGTGTCATTGACCTAATATTCATTTTACGTGTTGTTTATATTTTCGGTTAAACTTAAACTGTTTTTGAGGCACAGATCACGTAACTTTAGGATAGCAATAGTTGGTATTGTTGGTTAAGACAATGGTTAGAATGCTTTCTAGTGAAATTCGGCGCAACTGCAGTAAACAGTGCAGTGAATTCAAAGGAAAATGTAAATTTGCCTTCCCTGGTTAGATAAACTGTGTGAAACAATAACTCCAATAATACTGTTCGTTTGACAAGCCTTCATGTACTCTTTGCAACTGTTTCATAAATTTGTAGCTTGGTGCTACAGGTAAAGATGTCGCTGTTGTCTTTCTTCCTTTCACAAAAGGGATGTGACGCAGGAGAAAGAAGTGCAGAAATGAGACAATTATTTTGGGGTTTGAAAACAAAACATCTGGATCGATGATTTGGTCCCCATCACCGAGTGACCCAAGTGGATATTGGAGATTTTAGTAGTCCAAAATGTCTCTATTGCACAATCGTGAAGATGCGATCGTTTTTATGGTCATTGTTATTTTTTGTTCGCACTTCATCGTTTCAAGCATGAATGCTGCTCTGGTTTCCAGCTTGTACGCTGTATCATTTTTGATCGGCCGGTAGGCAGTGAATTTGTTAGGCCTTCTGGAAGTTATTGATTGCATTGTCATCGCATTTGATATTTTTGTTCATCGCATACAATAATAATTTCAATTTATTTAAACTTCAAAAGTGACTGTTTATTTTCCAATTCGATTTCCCCTCGCTCTCTCTCTCTCTGTTGCTCTCTCGCTCTTTCTGAAGTAGCCGTTGTTCTACCTCTCATCGATGAGATTTCTCAAGTTTATTGTTGTAACGATTGTGGCCCAAAAGTCCCTTTTATTCTGGTTTCTTTTTGTTTTAAGTTGATGAATACGGAGAAAGGTTTACCCTTTACGTTAAAGCTGTCCTTTTTTAGTTGTGTTCGCTTTATGAGACAGCGGAATTGTTTCAAAAATTAGAGGTATCAAGTGGCCAAGGTCACCTTTGCAGTAAACCAGAAGTTGTGGTTCCAAATTCCGCCAACACCACCAATGTAAACGGTTTGTGCCTTTCTCTAGCAGCCTTTGACTAGATGCCATTCACCTTCTGAAAGTTGATTGTATCCATGTGCATTCAATAAATAGAGGAAAGTCAAATTATTATTATTGATCTATCTGTCACTTATCGAATAAAGAGTTGTTCAATGTCCTAGCAGTTGTTAGTTTAACGATAACTGCCCACTGTTCCCTACTTATAGTGATGCGTGTTGTTAGCAGTAGTTTTATTACTGTCATCTTTACGATGCAGTCAGTAGTTTCCCCTACTACATATCCATCTCGGGACATGACGTTTTATTGTCCTACACAATAAAGGATACATTTGCCTAACCACTGGGTTACCGTGGGTTTTCTCTATTCGTCCTCGTAATGGTTAGATTGGCCGCTCATACTAATAGCACATAGACATTTTACCGTCCGATTTTCCTATCAGTCGTCAAATGAGCGAACGACTTAGTGACCACGGTGGATCCAGTCTAACATCAGGACGAATACACTATGACTCAGATGCGTATGTGGTGAGTTCTATATCTCGCTCCGGACACTCCTGTGGTACTCTGCGTCAATGCTCTTTTTCCATAACCTATTTTTCCTGGTGTACCTTTCTGTTTAGCTATTTCTAGTCGCCCCCCTTTATTGAGTAACCGGAAATTATATTTTGGTTATCAATGATCATAAATTCTATCATCTTCCGTTCACTTTGCAGAGTTAAATTTAGTATTAAATTCTCTGTCAATAAACAGTATCAGGAACATGGCAAATAACTGATCTCTCCTGGGTTGAGACCGAAATAAAAGAACAACAATACAGATTACGTGTCTGTGAATTCGCATGGGATTCAAATAAAAATATATTTAATCCAAGTGGATATATGATTAGGGTTAAAAGAAAAGACTCACAAAGATGTAAAATTGATAGGATATTTACTGCCAACATTCAATTAGATATCACATTTACACTAAGCATCCTACAGAGTACTGTATGGATTAGGGTGAATTTCGCCAAACTGTATACTTTGTCATTACGTTTGTGTTCTATGGTGAGGCCGGTCAATTTGCAAGGTTTGAACTCGAAGACTTGAACACTCAATTTCGTCCCAATACATTTAGTTTGTCCGCTTCATTAATTTGTTTACCGTTTTTCAGGATATAAGTACCAATTTTGCAATGAAAATATTTCAAATCTACTCCAGACTGTATGAAAAACAATAGTAAAGCAATGATAGGAAGAAGGTAATATTGATTCCAGAATTGTCTCTCAGACGAAAATACACCACAAAAACTCACAATGGATTGCGAACTTTAATACTCATGACTATCAACACATACCTCATTAATTCGCAGCAACTCCAGTTCTACCGTTCCAAGACGTGCAAACGTGCGTCGAAGTCTAGTGGTCGCCTGTGTATGAAGAATTCGGCGTGGTTTGTTGAATGATAATATCTTTCTGGGTAGGTGAAAGGAATTTTTTCCCGGATTCATGTTAGTTGGATCGTCCATACTCAAGTCAGTGAATTCAGACGCAACCCCATTTGACCTCGCCATCGAAGGTAAAGGAATATAATCAGTTTGAACCGTAAACGGTGTGTTGGGTCGTAGGTCTGGTGTGATCGGACACATAGGTTTGGGTTCTCGAAGTCTCTCAGATGGCTCCACGGGAACATACGTGTTTCCGGACATCACTCCAGCATCCCATGGCTCAAGTTTATATTGCAAGCGCAATGGCCACGAACAGTTTGGCAAACAAAGATCGACTCGAGATAGTCCCGTGCACCAGTCCGTACTGGGCACAAGTCGGGTTAGGAATGATATAAGGTGATGAGTGTTGTTAACCGCAAACAAAGCAGAACGAATGCTGGCATAAGGAAATAAAAAGTGAACGCAATTAAATCAAGGGATTTAAGAGAAATGATACTGCTTTTTTTAACTGATGCGAAATAAGAATAATAGTGGAGACTTTCTTTTATTCACGTGTAATTTTCTAAACGCACAATGAACGATCAAATGTGAATTGCATTTATATGGCTTTTATCATCTTTTCCTGATTTCCGGCAAATATAAATGCCCGGAACTTTTTACGAAAACGTTGAGTGGACACCCGTTTCACACCATTCAGATTCAGATTATGTTGCAATGCAGAAAATTGTATAGCGTATAGCTGATCACATCACCTGAACGACAAGAGCTATTGAATCGATGCACAGATCCCTGGTATCTTTTAAATCGTTTTAACTAAAATGGACAAGATTTGTATATTATGCACCCATGTTATTAGCTATTTAACCGAGTAGCACAGAGGTAAGGGTTTCAGCATCTAACTCGAAGGACTGTGCTTCTATTGCTGGTAGGAAGTCAATGCATGAGCACTAAATGTAAGTCCTTATTTGGACGAAACATTCATCCAGCACCAGTTCAAGTCATTACAAACAACGTTGGTGTGCATAAATTGATAATATTTTTGGAGAATAAACAATTGTCCAAATGGGTATAACAATACACGGCACATGGGTTCAGTGAGTTAGTAAAGAATAAATGACAAAACATTTTTCATCACCTAAATGCTAGTTTAAACTAGCCTTTGTCACCGAATCACTGATTTTTTCAATGTGTAGCTTTCTAGCCTCCGAGTGTTTCCTATCACAGCGCCAAAATTAAGGGAGTCCAGTCGCAACTCTGTTCATTAGTTTTATCTCATTAGGATTGGTTCTCCCCAGGGATGTTCCCTAGTTTCGTCTCATGGTGAAAGTCATTCTCCGGACCTCGTTTATTGTTATTTGATAAAACTCGGTGGTGGATTGCAACTCAGTAGTGTGACATTTTAATGCATCGAACACATTCAGTAAATCAGAGCCTTAGGCTTTAATTTGCAATTTACAGATCACTTTCTTTCTTATAATATATGGATTGTCTTTCCTTTATTAACAAAACTTCCAAGTCTATTCACTTTCATCAAATCTTAGTAAACGTTCTTTTGTCTTTTAAGCTCGATGCCTCTTAGATTGACTTGAGATCATTGAAGCCTTCTTTTTATATCTAAACTGATCTCAGTGTAGATAGAGAGATCAATAAACGATAAATTCGAGACATTGTTACGCTCTCAATATATATATATATATAATCTCTTGCTGTTCAGTTGTTCACCGAGCTTGGCAGTTGTATCGCCATTGCTTCATCACTAATCGAGGTGACATTGTCAACGCAGTAACTGGGTGAGCGCTTGCGAGTGTCCTTGTCGTTATATAGGTCGTTGAGTGATGTAGAGACGTGGCGTTGCCTGATGTTTGTTAGCCTAATGTTAGCTAATGTTTGTTAGCCTTGTGCCTTTAGGGGATTAAGTGGAAGCGAACAGTCTGACGGCTAGCAGCAAGAGGAGAAATACGTCTATGAAGTCTTCCTCTGCAACAGCTACACCCGCTACTTCGTCAAACGGACAGTAAGTCGACCGCATAACACAAAAGGACAAATGGATAACCGAAGAAACGAATAACCCCAACGTGTATGAAAAACATTTCTGAAATGATCAAGAAAATATTAAAGCCACATAACAATCAGGTAGCTCATAAAGCAAGGACAACCATACAGATAATGTTATCAAAAACCAGGAAGCCACAAGAAGACAAAAATCGACCAAATGTGATCTACCACATCAACTGTAAAGACAGCAACAAGCACTACATCGGTGAACCAGGGAGAAAACTAGGAACTCGCATGCACGAACACAAACTGGCCGTCAAAAAACACTATGCGCTCTCATTCATCTCAATTCACGAGGACCGAGAAGGACACAACTTCAATTTCAAAAACATCAATGTCATCCATCGGGCCCACACGAAGCACACAACAGAATCTCTTGAAAACTCGATCAACCGACACATTGACATCGATCAAGGCAACAAGAGGTCCAAACAGTGCAAAGAAGGTGAATCATGTCACAAGTCACAAACAGACCGAACGATCAACGACCAGCTGTCAGACTGCTAGCGTCCACCGCATACCCAATCGGCAAAAGGCTAACAAATATCAGCCAACCAAGCAACGCCACGTCTCTGCATCACTCAACGGTCGGTATAAAGAAAGGGACACTCGTAAGCATTCACCCAGTTACTGCATTGAGAATGTCACCTCGATTAGTGATAAAACGTTTGCAATACAACTGCCAAGCTCGGTGAACAACTGAACATCCGGGTATACTCCCCGAGCTACAACACCGTTGTTAACATAACTGCCATATAAATTAACTTTTGTGACACTTTGACCCACTAGGTTGAGTCACTACCATCACGAAAAACACAAAACTGCTGCAAAATTCTAATTTAACTTTTCAACTGTAGTCAATACAAACAACATGAGTGGTCGATTTCGTTGGTCCCGGTTGAGGACCCCCTTTAGTTTCTTGTGTTTTGATTTGCCGTTGTAATGAGCAACTTTGTCTTCCTCTCATATGTTCTATTTCACTGGCTATAAATCCACTTTGACTGCAGTTGACACGCATCAAGATGCAATAGGATGACCAATACTTCGTCAAGGAAAGCCGTGTTTGTTACTTTTGTGTTCAAATATATTGTTATTGTCATTTTATAATTAGACGTTCTCGTGGCAGTTAAGAAAATGCGCTTGGAGGAGTAAAAATTTGTTTCTAGTGATTTTTATTCATACCTTTCTAAATATAAAGGAGTTAACCATATGCGCCCTTAACCTATGATTGGCATGCAGGTCACATTTTAGGTGATAAATTGGGTGTTGTCTTGCTTTTGGGTGAAAAATGAAAAGAGGGGAGGGTGGTACTCTTGANCAGTATATGAACTTCAACAGCTTTTCCCCTTCTAAATACAAGTAAGAGACGTCCTCAGAAGTCATAATATCTGTTCAGTTGAAACATTTGAAAACAAGTTCCAATTACTCCGTCAGGTACTTCAGATTATAAAGGTACCCAGATCTATTTGTCGTTAAGGGTTTCCAAGCTCACCCTTATCATAAATCAGGTTTCTCTATAGTTCATGAAACCGTTCTTTTTAGAATCCCATCCAAAGGGGATTCGGTGGCGGAAAACTTGTACAGCAACTGTCCCAGCAGATAAATTAATGCACGCGCCCTCTAATTTATCGGTTGTTCGTGGCACATGAAGGACCGAAATTTAACCTTGTCCATGATTGCTCACTGATTCACGTGCTACTTTAATCTCGAAATCTTAGTGGATTAGTTCATGTTCTCATCATGTTGCGGGGCTTTGTCCAGCAGCTTCCCATCTCCATTTTGAAGCATAAAAAGCTTTCCCAAAATATTTCTATCTGAAATAAAACATCTTGTTTATATTGACTTAGAGAAGTTGCCCACCATATGTACTCGCCATAAACACCCGCATGCAAGAAATGCAGCATAATAATATTCGGCAATGGCTTGTCTCTCTGAATTTATCTTTGAACAACATGTACTCAAAGGACTGTTTACACCATCTGCTTAACACCTTTTTGTTGTAGGTAATGTGCAACCGTGCCTTATTTATGTCCCGGAATAATCACTGCTGTGTCTAATAAAGCAAACAATTGACTTGACTTGTTTTTCTGTTCCTATGTAGCATTCTAAGTGAATTCACATTCAAGTGTTCATCATTTCGAGTTTGAAGCGTGGAAGATTCTGTAGTCTGTTTTACAAAACCGTTCTGCGAAATATTTGGTCTAATTTTGCTGGCTTAGATGGAAATCCGTGAATAGTTTGAACATTGATTTTCTCATTTTTAATCCACAAATCTTTTTAAAAATAATCTTTTTATATGCCTATATGTTCAACCTGATGAACGTTCGAAGCTGGTTTGTTGTTTTGTTGTAGTCCTCGGTAAGATCTTTCAATAATCAACTATGATCAATACTGCTTGTGCTTATTACACTGTTGACATTTATCGTTTAAAACATCCCTATTTTCCTAGTGCTTCTGACCACTGATAAATTAGAGATTTTCTTTCATGGCACGGCCTCTTTGCCACTGTGGAGCTAGCGTTATCTGATTCTCGTTCCCGTGGTTGCGGATAGCGCGAGTCTTACCGAGAACATCTATCGCACTTTACTCCCCCATTACGGATGCAAAGAAAAACGTTCAGTGAACCAAATTGTGTTGGCCTATAGACGGACCAAATTATCTCTCTATCGAATTCTGAAACGAATCATTACGTCTTTCAGTCATTTTGAATGGAACGGGTTTCTCATGACTGTATATTCAATCATTTCACCTTCAACTTCCCACTTGTTCTCACTCACACGTTCGTTCCATTAGTGATATGATTTATGCCTGCTCGTGAAAATCCATCTGTATCCTTATAAATCCATCCAATGAAAATTGTGGGTGATCTTCACGTAGTTCTGAATTGTTCTGATATAATTATGAAATGATTGGGGTGGCAATATGGATAGAAACGTGTAAACATTGGAAGGGCAAATATGATCTGCTTTCGTCAATATTAAAGATACTGGCATTAAACTAAAAGGAATAACATTGGTCTTTTCTGCAAGCTTACAAGAACATCTTGTACACGGTTTATTTTTGTTTAACCAAGATTGTGAATGTTTATCATCTCACAACCCATGACCTCGGCCCATGTTTTGAGCCGATTCAAGGCAGCTCGAACACCTAATCTCAGTTTGCTCCTTCTGATCAGTTTATGGATTATAAAAATACGATTTGTTTCGCACACAGGTCATTTTCAAATAAGACTGACATTTTCAGTTATCAGCTACACTTTTTTATTCACGTTTGATATCCCGCTTCATCTTTTATTGCATTTTGGCGAACTTTTATTGTCCTATCCTTTTTTCTAGAGTCCTTTTTTTAAAAAGGCACAAATCGATAATAAACTGACGTTTCACACTGATTCATTATTATGATATGCATCTTTAAGATTTTTCAACCAATAGCTTGACTCTTAACTTATGTTTTTATATCGTTTGTATTTGTCTGTCTATTATTCGCATTCCTAGACAGGTTCACAGTCTCGCTGGTTCAAACGAACTTTTACTTGGTTCAGTCAATGGCAAGTCTTCTGTTAATAAAAAAAATCACATTGTTGATACGTGCGTTACTTCGGAAATTAGTTTCTTCTACACCATTTGCACTTTGTTATCTGTGTGATGTACAACTATTGGATACCTCAGTTTATGTAGTAGTTGCACGTAATAAATACAAAGGTACACTAACCATCGCATAGTTTACTGGGATTGGCATTCGATATTCTGGGTCACTGCTATCTCCGTTGTCAATCTATTTGCGGTAAACTTCATGGTGTGTCTAGTGAGTAGACCCGGCGTTTTAAACTTTTAAGTGTTTTCAACCATCCGCTTCTTGCTTCCGAAGTTTCATTTTCCAAGTTGGTTACCCCTTCCGTGGGCTATTAAATGACTCTGCGTGTATCAATTTTCTCTGTAAAGTATTTGATTGAATCTAAAGTGAATGTGTTTCATCATTCGTGTGCTAATCTTTGTACATTGTCGGGCCTATTTCAATCAGTTGGATTGTGCTACAATTGAAAGTGCCGTGCCATCGTCGGTAAATACTCTTGAGTATATACTACAACGTTATTGGCATTTAACGGCCAGCCAAGGCTTGTTTAGGCTTCCTTTGCTCCACTTTACGAGCCATTATCTTTTTCTAAAGCAGCAATCACATTACGGTTTCTGACAAGCAGTTTGCCAACATTCGTACAACACTGCTGGCTTCATTGAAGCCTTCAAGACATCAATACGGAATTTTTCGCCTAGATGAATTCAACTACTTCCAATTAGGTTGGATTCCTGCTTTACTTTCCATAATCATATGGAATTGACTCTTCGATACTTTGAATCGAAAGGTATTGTTTTGCACAGAGACCTTAATACTGTACAAATTCTGCTCACTTAGTCACCGAGGTTCTGGACTGATTTTTCAGTTGCCATTCTGATATAATTCACTGGCATTTGTAAAGTCAATTTTTGTGTTATGAAAGTGACAGTGATTGTCAGAGAAATAGATTAATCTGGCCAACTATGGAAAAGACGTATGAAATAAACACCACCACCTATAACAAGGGTTGTCGCACACAAATGTGCAGATAAAGCAACTTACATAGGCCACATCGAATTTCAGTATATCCACGCGCACCATGAATCAAAGGCTCCCGGTTATAATCAGACAATTTTTTGATTGTAAAACCTGCCTTGAGAAAGGTCACCCACGGTAACCGAAACGTCGGCGAGTATAATTCTCTGCCGACATCGCTGTGCTATTATCACTATAACATTAACATTCACGATCCCGATTATAGTCCGTAAACCCTCTACTTGATCTAAAGTGTTCGTGCTTGCTTACCCAAGTGCCACATTTGACAACAGTGTGGCCAATGAATTGCACTTAGTCCATGAATCATTTCTTTTTCTGTAGGTGTATAGCAAAACATTCCGGTGATACACGTGGTCACTCCCTTAGTTTTCATTCTTGTTCAGGTTATGTGCAGGTTTTCCTGATTTGTCATATCCCCATTGGTTGGCATATTCCAAGAATGCTAGTTACGTGCACTGATATCCAGTTCAAACAGCCAGAATTTGTAGGCAAAAAGTCCAAACTGTAACCCTTCCGTGTTTGGTTATTTGGTACAACTTATGTTACCTTTCGGTTGAGGCGTTTTCTGTTTGAATCATGGGTTACTTTACATTTTCTCCCGTCCATAGCACTTTTGACCAAGTCCAGTTATTTAATTTCTTTTTAGTTCACTTTGGATGTTGCACGTATCCATCCATTCCCATTTACCCCTTGGTGGGTGTGTATGCTTAACGTGCAGCTAATGTCCATTGCAGTTATCATTATTTGTATTCTTACTGCAGGAAGATAAATATTCCAGAGATCTTTGGATGCATTTTTCTTCGCCTATTCGACAGACACAAAACCGTCATCCACATTGTTAGTCATGCTCCCTGCTGTCCGTAAATGTTCGCACCAGATAAAGCTTGCCATTTAGGCAAGATAACATATGTAGTTATATTTTACATGCACATGTGTGTCACATGAAGGTATGGATGTTCTCTGATAAACTGATAATTTGGAACCAGTTATGATACATACTGTTCAGTACTTTGGTTACTTTCCCTTTTTCATCGCAAATCCCGAGTTGTTACTTTTTCATCATATATCGTGTTGTAATGGAGTGGCTAAGACACACTGAAAACGAGCTTCTTTGCCAATTTGTATTTGGTACTCTGTGGATTTTCACTGTAAGTCCATACTGATATGTAACATTGGAAAACTCTGAGGAGGGCATAACTGTTCAAATCTCTAAGTGCTATTGCACCTTCATCTAACGTAGATTTTATACAGTTCCAGATAGAAACTGGCAGTTGAATAAAAGCTTTGAGATGAGTGGTAAATCTAAAATGTTTAAGCGATAGAAAAGCTTGCCAATCTTTTTATCAAAGCATAATCGGAAGCAGAAAAATGATTAACAAGTTACACTGTCCGGCTGTTATTATTAACTCATCATAATATGGTTTTGTACGAATAGTAATCTTGCATTATTCAGCGGTGATTTTATTGATCGTAGGTTTGTTAAAGTGTTTTTTTATGCAATCGACTAGAATTGTGTTCAGTTTATTGACAACAATCATAAACCACAAGCTCAAATGTAGTAGAATTTTGAATAAAACTGATGCAAAACCAAATAAATTTATCTAGTACGTTGAGCTTCCTCGTGTGATAACCAGATTCTACAAATTCAAATAACCTGTTTTCATCCACGTAAATGAATTTTGATTACTAATAGAAAGAAATACTGTTTAGGAAATAAAATAATGACGTGAATAAATCACTTCGTGTACTTCAATAATAAATATTTAGCATCGATTTAACTTAATAGCGTATTAAATGTTGCTGTTTTGGTGATGCTTAAATGACTCATTTTTTCCCCTGATATGATGTTTAACTCTAAAGGAACACTCAGAAGGACTCAGCGAGTGATACCTAGAATTGAGAGGCTTATGTAACTCACACCCCTACTTACGCGTGAATTTCTCAGTGTATAAAACTAAGAGTTCATGTTTTCCTCATGAGCCTTTAACTCACCGCTGTTTTGGTGGTGCCGCAGAATCTATCCCGCGCGTGCGTATCACCGTCAGTATATTTTCTCCTGCTTGATTTCGAAATTCGTTTTCCAACTTTGAAACATCGCTCGTGGTACATAGCGCATCAACAGCGGGACTAGCAAAACCTCCCGCATGGAAAACGTCATACAATGGACTGTGGGATGCACCTGATTTGCAAAAAGAATGAGACAGTCAATGGGGATATCCGAAACAATAGACCGCAGTGAGATCAAACTTTACTCCAAACCTCGAAACCCCGCTTTAGCATGTATAACTTAAATCAACGTTTGTTTACCACTATATATTGACACTGCTGTTTTCTTCAGAAAAAATTATATGCACGAAACCATGTGCATTATACATTTGTTTACGTTTATATATTTTTTGGCATACCAACAAAATTACAATATTCCCCTCCTTGCTGGATTGATACTGAGAACGTTTGGTGATAATTTTTATAAGTAACATCGAAATAATATTTTCTTCTTAGGAAGTACTGACACTGTGGAACAACGGTGCATTCAGTACCTGTATCTCTTTCATTCTTGATGGACTGTTATTGATTGACCCCTAGGCAGAATTCGATCGGATTCCATCACCCATTATCACATGCCCAAACATGTGTAGTGCTGCAACTGAGAAATCCAGGGTGCTTTTGAAGTGACTATTGTTAGAGCTCATTTAGAAACACTACCATAATTGTGAGACCGACCTATCGTCCTTTGTTCTATTAGGAAGATTTACTGTTAACAAATACCAATAAAATTTAGCACTAAGAAAAGAAGAAAAAACTACCTCCTGTTTTTTTAAAAGCATATCGAATTACTTTCCAAATAACCGTCAATTTTATATTCATCATCGTTTATTGAGTGCTTTAGGAAGAATTTATATTTGGTTTGATCTATAAATGTAGTTTCGAACATCTCACACTGCTTTCAGCTAAATATACCCCAAAATTTAACTTCTCAATGTTTCTCAGCACATTCACTCTAGAGACTTCGGAATCAAGTTGCACTCTAAGTATAGCTTATTAGTATTAGACATTCACATTTATCTTGGGATTTCTGAGTTCTAATGTTAAACGACACTTGTGTTACCAATGTGTCACCCAGCTCTCACCAAGTATGTCTATAATCACCGATTCATGCGTGCGAATGCATTGTCATTAGGGTCTTGATCCTTTGAGAAAATTTTGATCGGAATTATCAGATAGTTAAAACAACACTGTATATCTTCAACCTAGAGCTTGCCAGGTAACAACTAGGGAATGTCAAAACGAAACCAGATTGTATGAGAATAGAGGAGGATGTGATTTGTTTATCTGATGAATTCGTCATGTAAATGAGGCGTGAGCTGAAAAGCTGGAAAGCACTGTACAGCTTTTTCGATTTGGTTGGGTCTCATCCGCAGTGTGAATCCATCGACGTAACTGGGAATCAAACACGGGACCTCACAGGCAGAAAGCAATTGTACTATCCACTCGGCCACCGGGAGGCTATTCAGACCATTTTTAATTTTCTATTTACTCGACATAGCACAACCCATCTTTGCGAGCTTGTTGGGAGAATCAGTCCTCGCTCATCTCAACACTAGCCTCCTTGGTTATGACTGGGTTGAAAACTTTCACAGCCTGATTATTTGTTGTATGAAAGTGATGGTGGATTTGGTTTGCTTTTTATGATGAATTCGTCGTGTGAATAAGGAGTGAGTTGGAAAGTGTGACAAATTCACCATGAAAACAAACCAAAAACCTTCTCTATATCGTGTATATTCAAAGTGAGAAACGGTCTGATCAGCTGCCCAATACGGGTTCTCCTTTCAGGTGCCGGTCAACCGAAGATAAATATAATGGAACTCAAATGAACTGCCGTCGCAACCAACGCGTTTGGATATACATGGCTCTCCTCTCCCGTCCTGCAACCGACAACATACCTCATTGAGGCAAGAAATATGTTCAAAATAAGTGACCCGTAAGGAGGAGGAGGTTGATCCTTTCTCTAGCATGCGATGCCAAATGAGCCAAATGTCTACCAGCCAGTCTGCAAATGAGACATCTTTATGGTACCCCTGTTGAGAGCCTTATCCATCCCGTTTATCTCTCCTACTTGCAGACCTAATTACAGACAACATACTTGAACCGAATGTAAGATCTGGCTGACATTGCTACCCCAAAGGGTGACAAATCACGCAGATCTATTCCTGCAAACTTTGAAGACTGTTTAAATGGCATATCAGTCGTCAGTGATTTACGTTCTTTTGTTCGCCTGACAACTGTGCTTGTCCTACTGACGAAAAATCGCATGATTAATCCAGACAGTTTGTCTACATCTCGTGAAAAAATTTCGTAACCCCTAAGTTTCCACAGTATCTTGTATAACAAACACGGTATCCGTACCATAGTTGAATCAAAACCCCAAATACTATTTCTATTCCCCAATTTCTTTGATAAAACCAACTACTCAAAAACTTGTAAAATAACGCATAACAAAAGTATCAAATCCCTCGAGGTCCAGTATAATTAGGGTATATTCTTGGTTTGCAGAGTGGTCCTTCCTTTTCAGAAACCTTTGCGTAGAACTTCCATGAGGTTGTGATGTTTATATCCCTGTCGATAGAGAGCCATTCTCCTTTTGAAACTTCATCCATGAATCTCTCTAATTGATATACACTATCTGGCTGAAAATATCTCTCCTCTTCTCCACTGGGTTGAGATCTTGTCTGTGCTCAGATTAAACCATCTGATTTCGCGTAACCACCGTCATCTTTTGGTGGGAAGTGAGTTGTGAAGTGCCACCATATCCTGCTATCTATCCTCTATCTTCATTTAACTCCCAATAACGGAAATAAATAGTTTTATACTGTGCGAAATTACACATCAAAATCTTGAATGTCATGCACAGTTCTTATGTCTCAAACAAAAATCCTCCCCATACCATCAGAAAGCCTTCACCATTCATTTGTCCACTAAAGTAATAATAGTCCTTCCTTTGTCAAAAGTAGTTTTATACCACCAGCCCACCTAGAGTGAATATCTTACCATGACCGAAGCGAATATATGTCAATTTGTTGGATATTGTAACCTGTTCAAGCCTAAAACGAATGCTCCTTGATTTATAATGTTTAAACCGCCATTCTTTTATACATTTTCTTTTACCAATGCCGGGATACGTCCTAAGCGGTCCACCGGGTTGCTCACTTTGAATCATCCATGGCGAGCCTCCATTTGTGAGATATGACTCCTTGAAATTTGAGGTCAAAAATATTGGCTATTTGATGCAACTTAACAGTATTCTGTTGGATAAAATTCTTCAGTGCACCGTATCTGAAAATCGATAAATATGTGGCCTGCAGTTATAAGAATCGATATGCTTATTGCAGGTTTGCACATGCGTTCAGGGTCATACGTAAAAGGGTCAATTGGGTATTGTTAAGAAGTACGTTAAGATTCCACCACGAAAAGGCTAATATAGGCCATAATAAATTGCTTCAATTGAAAATGAAATCGAGGGGTGCAATACTGTTCTTCTGCACTCATTTTACACTTTTCATCGTATTTAAAATAACCTCAAAAGTTGAACACTGTTATCCGAGGTTTTCTACATGACCGTCTTAATAAAAAACGCCGGTTATTATGATAGTCTATACCACACCGCATTTATTCTAGTCTGTTAAGGCTCTATGGGGAAAAGGCCTAGAACAGAACAGCTTCCTACATGTTTAAATAACCCAAATAAAATTTACCCGGTATTTAAATAAATGAACTTGACTATACAGGTACAAAATTAATTTAAGTGCAATCAAAAACCTTGTGATGATCGACAATGAGTACTTACTGGGAACCTGTTTCGCGTTACCTGGGACTTGTCAGTAGTGTGCACCTTTTCGTTTCATGTCATGACTCCAATCATGAAACACTGGGTTGGGAATCTGCACTCTTGTTCCTAAGATACGCGGTCGAGGGTCATCCCCTTGTGCCAACGGCTCAATCAATTTAAACAGTTTTTTCTTGGACACCGGGCACTGTTGGTGATCATGAAGATTTCTACCCTCATTTAAATGAATCTAACTGTTGGGGATTACACGATTCGCAAAGGAGTAAACCCCCCACTCTCCAAACATTCACCGTCGTACTAAATAAATCATCTTTAAATAACTTAGATGTTTGGACTATATATCTCTTTTGGCGAAAGTAATTAAATACTGTCTAAAAAGATATCTAGGGAGAATTACCTGTACTTTCGCCATAAAATGACTTGGATTTTAGTGAATTACGACAAAAAATAAGCATTTATCTATCCACTTTCCTAGTTTCATACCACAAGATTTACCAACAAATGTAAATAAATAATTTAAATAAACGTGTTTTTCTTCAAGGGAGTTTGGTCATTTGGACACAAATTTCTACCATCAGGTGTTAATTGGCAAATTTAGAGTGAACCGTGTTCTATCTAAGATTTCATATAAACCTGAAGCCGGACTGTAGTTCCGAAGATCAAACGTTGATCTATCGTTCTAGGTTTTTGAAGTCCCTGTGCTTTCGTACTTTGTTCTTTCTGTATGAAACCAATTCGGAGCATTTAAAAAGTAAGAATTCAGGAAACTAAACGTTACGATAGCTGGCATGTCGGCCTCAGGTGACGTCATATTGATAAGCTGACGGTTTAATTTATTTTTTCAATAAACATTTGCTCGCTAGTGTGATAAATTGATAATTTAGGGTTCACGCAAAAGATGGGACGAACGTTCGGTTGGTCTTAGTTCATTGAATATGATGTTTTTTGATTGGATGAGTTTCGTATATTGAGACTATTCGTTGACAATTGGTTCTCAGAAATCGGACGTAAAAACACATTCCCAAAAGATAATACAGTCAATGAAGCAGAACAATCGGAGAGGTAAATTAGATAAAATAAATCTAAGGATATCAATCGCAAAACATCTCATCATATCTGAATAAGACGTTGACCTAATTTTGTCGTTCAATTTGTTGCTATGAAACATGACTCTCATTCCTCGAAGTGATACCAATCAAGTTAGTCGGATTTTGTGTCCATAAATGTCTCTGGTGTCATCGGTCAAATTGCCATGTAAATGACTCTATAAATTATCTCTACCTCGCCTCTCGTGCCTTTTTCTAGTGAAACAATGTGTGTACCAAGAATTTATTGCATAAACACCAGATTGTTTTATTAGTGATAAGGGAGGCATTTGAAAGAAATGTTTACATCTGGTAGTATATTCCTTTTATTCATATAATAGGGACTTCATCCGTGATGAATTTGTTTTCCCCTACTTTCCGAATTTGACAAGTCGTTTGCAAACTTTTCATAAATAGCCGAGGTGCCATAATCAATACTAGTGTCAGTTCATCTATTTGTGTTTTTGGGCGATTTTTTCCGTTTTTCTGTTTTCATTGTTCGCAACTGAGTTTACCTTTTAAGTGACGCTAATTGAAGTTGTTCTTTCGCCTGGATTATTGTCCTAATGCCCATGGTCGGATATCAATGTGACCTCTCTTGTTCGCTACAACATTGGATCCGTGAGTTGCGTTGACATATACACGAGACCCATTGAGGTGTTTCTGTTTACTGAGTTGATCACAGAACACCGGTCCTGGAGAAATATTCTGGTATGTCTTGTCCAGACTGAGTTAGGAATTCTCACCAGTTCGAAGTCAAACTTTTGTTCTTTGTTCTGTTAAAAGACAATTTCACAGCGAAACATTATCATTAAAGTTCCCATCCTGGACATCCTACCATTTTAACCACGAGTAGGAAATACGAGCCTTTGAGTAACATAGGGAGACCTGAAGACACGATTCCTCTATCAACCCTACTGTGCTTAATAATTCTGTTTATTATTTCTGGCGTGAACATCTCACTTCTATCTGCATATTCTGACTGAAACATAAAGCATCTGTATCAAATGGTTCTACTTTTCTCTTTTGGCACGGTTTTGTTATGACGGTGACGAAGTTGATATGGTTGGCATGCATATCGACGTGAGATAAGTATCAGTTTCAATCAAGAAAGTGACAGAGCCCATGAAGTTTATTTTCACAGAAATTATTCCCAGCAGCTATAACAACAGTGAGGTGAAGTACAATATGGTTTCATTCAAAAGAGCTCCTGTCCGGAGATGAAATAAGTGAACTCCAAATTTACTGCTGTTTTTTTGGACCCCATTCACTAAGGCCCTATCTGTGTCCTTCCGATTAAATTGCAAAGGTTCTACTTCCCCTCAAGTTTATGAAGACTTGTGGCTCTGAATAATTTTCTACTATCGTATTTTGAACATATATTTAACAGTTGGCAACTCTCTTTTAAGGGTTGTTCGATTTGTATACCACTTGAAATAATCCCAGATTATTTAAGGTCTTACCAGAACAGAACGCATCACCGATTTTAAACCGGCCAAATATGTATTGCTACTGAAAATTATTGAAGGAGTTCTGTAAGTTCAGACGACTATTATATCTAAAGCTCGTGACAATTTTCAATTTTCTTGTAAATCTTCATATCTGACCCTTGATGGTGTTGCCCCCATCACTATGCTTCTAGTTTTCTGCTTATATAAAAATATAAATACCATTCAGCTAGCTATTCTCCCCTAAGCCAAATCCCATCTGTCTAACAACCATAGCAACATTTTAGACTACCATCTTTATGTGTTTCATCATTCATCTCTCTCACAGGATTCCAACCAATGTATGCAGCGGCGAAATTTGCTTCCATTTGATAATCAAAACATAAGGGGAACCTATTGTATTCAGTCCGTCATCTATGCACACAAAAGAAACTCCTTTTTGTAGCAATTTTTCCATGACAATTAATACAACGATGAAGGTCTGCCTACTATCGGTTTTGAAAGTTCCTGTTATTGCAAATAACCTGAACATGGTTTTTAAAGTGATTCCTACCCCGAATTTTAAGGCAAATCTTTAATAAAAATTTTTGGCGTCCCGTCCAACTCAAATGGAGAATCCTGTTATCAAACTGTTGACAGTGGCCTGCATAAAGTGAGTTTTATACCATATTTGGCTTCATTTTTTCAGGCAAGTTTTCTATTGCATACACGCAAAATGTTTATTTGAGTTGGCAGTTTATTTGATTTTTTGTCTTGCCTAATGTGTGAATGCAGACATGCTTTTCATTGACTGCAATCTTCGCCTGCATTCTTTTTATAAGAAATGGAGTGACTTCATTCAACTTTGTAGGTCAAACAAATGTATTTCCTGTTGCAATGGAAATCCACAAAATTTCTTTGTAGATGTTATCCTATATGTGTTTATGGGCGATTTACCAACAGCATCCTGTCTAAGAAAGACTACCGTGCGCATATCGATCGTAATTGATGCACATATTGTCCCAATACCCGTTTGCAATTCGAATTTCTTCCTCCACCTATTACCAAGTTTGGGAATGGCATCCTTCCCCATGTTTTCTGAGTAATAATAAACCAGAACACTTTACTATTGTATACCATCAATCGTTCACCTTAGTATTGGATTTTTTGGTCTGTATTGTATCGACATTTGCTACCCATGTTCTTTATGGAAGTCTGTTTTACTGTATTTCTTTCAATATTCTAAAGTTTTGTGCCTAAACTCTATATTGAATTCACTTGGGTTGAATATAGCGGTCAACGGATCTGTGATATTGTGGTTACTACACCAGATTACCTCACTTACTATTAGTTCCGCATCAACAGTTGTACTCAATTTATTTTGCATTTCACCATTGTTATTTTCGTTTGTATAACATAGGTATCTTTTTCTACAAGATAATAAGTGGATGTGTTGCGAAGTAATACCTTTAGTTGTCTGATCTCTTACTTTAATGAGAGACTTCCAAAACTTTTCATTTTGAGGATGACCAATATTTTGTAAAATAGAGAATAGGATACACTTTTCGAAGGTATCATAAGCTTTTATAACCTATCAGGGCATTATGTGGTTCGCCACTCCAAGTCCCGCGGCTTAGGTTACCGCTTTCCATAGCGGAGCAGCAGGTCTTCGTGACTATGAAGGTCGCACCGTCTGCTGTTCACCACACAAATTTGTGTAATAAAAAGAATTTGTTGGACTTCATAGTATATAAAGAACACTGGACTTTACGTACGGATAAATATGGGTATAAACAACAGCATATGGTGAGTGTGTGTCGGTGGAAATGATCGGTAAGTATGACAAATGCAACGTTCAGCGGGCACACGAAACCTGCTATTTACCAGAAAAACAATAAGAATTAACATTTAAATCAGTTACCTGTGAGTAGTGGTGTGAGACAGATATTATTGATCTGAACTGATGATGGTCAGTCCGGACCGATTGTCAAACATGAAAGGACCATAGTCATCGGTTGGGTCTCATCGCTCGACTGGTAGATCATATTTCCTACAAAGGTGTCGGCGGCGTCCGTGCACGTTTACGAACTCCATCAAAGCACCCGGTCTATTCACAGTTCACGCAAGAATAAATGTCCCTCGATCATCTGCATAAATCACGTCTAGTGCATCGATCCTGAACGACGGTTAAGCTTGTCTAGTTGTTGTTTAAGAAAAAATATTTACATCACGCAAACAAAAAGTTGTTGGATTGAATAGAAGATTTCATTTGCACCTGTTGCACTCCAAAGTGATCAAAATTACTTACTATCGCTTAAATGATAAATGCAATTCTGCTCGAATACAACCATCATCAGTCTAATGTAAATCGTGTTGTACTCATTTATGAAATTTTTTGTTAAAAAATTAAAATATTCGTCTGAATTAACATATTGTTCATGATCTTTCTGTACAGCCTTAGGAGGTAGCGACTACGACTCTAATTACGTTTTTGAATTCTTAAGTTAGGAGTTTCAAAGTTAAAATCTGCTTCGATGACTAGTAAACGTTGATAAATATTAATATTCCAATTATTTGAAAACTTCAGGTTCTTTCTGGAAAGTTTTAGTCTGACAGTACTTGGAATGAACTTTATCTTGACGTATACCGAATCCTGTGACCAATTGTTTCATAGAATAGTATTTGTTAAATTGCGCAACACTTTCAAAATGTTCTCATTTAGTTTACGATTTGGTTTTGTTACTAGTCACTACATTAGATTTGGTTTGAGGTTGAACACTTAGTCAATTCTATTTCATACAGGTCAAAGCACGACATTGTTAAATAGCACATGACGGAATACAAAATATTTTATTTTAATGTTTGTTATAAAAGATCTTAGATTCTATAAAAAGACCTAGTTCGTTGGAATAAAACTGGAAACGCCTAGTAGTATGACATTATCCTACACATTTCTTTTATCGAGTCAGTATTTAATTACTTTTTCCGTTTTACCCACCATGCACTTTTAGGTGAATCGTTTCCAACTCACATGTTCTTTATTAATATTTAATGTGATGAAATAAAACTGCGCGGTGTGCTTTAAAAGAACCCATCTTATTTAAAAATTGAATTATGTTCCACACTATTGCTCTCCTTCTAGCATTCTAGAAAGAGAACCAAACAGTCGATCGATTGAAAACTGAATCAACTTTGAATTTAGTTACCCATCGAGGGCATCCCGTAATGTCCCACCCGTCGATTACCTGAGCGACTGACAATGTCATGTTTTACTAGTTGTTGCCGCGGTTTGTACTTTTATGTTTATGTGCGCTGTTTCGATCGGCAACATACCAAAAACGCTTCTATATCAAGCGAGATAGCAAACATTACCCTTTATCTCTGGCACATGATAATCGATACGAATTAATTTGCCACCTGATCGACGAAACATTATCACAGAAATCCCATGTTTGTTGGAAAACATTATTGATTTTTTTACAGTTTACAATTAAGTTACATAGAATTCAAACCAAATACCTGGATTGGTTGGACACTTGTATTTCGCCTGTTTGCCGAGCTTGATAATTTGTTTGCAAATGTTTCACCACCAGCTGAGGTGACATCTTCAGTTTACAAGCTCGGAGGATGTCACCTCGGCTGGTGATGAAACGTTTGTAAACAACTTACCCATGCTAGGCTAACAGACGGAAAGAAACTCAGTTCATCGAAGCTAAAAGAACCGATTTTCAATGCTTCGCCAAGTTGGCAACTATCTGATACCGATATACCCAACCTAAGATTTGATATTGTTTCAAGCTGTTCATCGCAACACATGAAAAACCCAAACTGATAATCAGGATAAGACTTTAGGTGAAAGTAAAAGCGTTTAACTTTTATCGAAAAGGTATTTTATTTACCTGATACAACGGAAGGAAAACCTTTTCGTTGAACTGTGTACGTTTCAGTTAAGTTTATGTTCAACTTACTACCAAGACCTGGTAATCCCAAATTCAAAATGTTAAAATATTTTATTTTCATAACTGAAATTTCAATGAGTGCCTATGTTTCAATAGTTGAACTGTAAATGGTTGCTTGCTCTTTATCAGATAGCTTTTTAGTTCACGCCTCATCTGCTATATACACGATGAATTCTCCTTTGAAACGGAATATAAGTTGTAGATGGTAAAACACACTAAAAAACTTCAATATGCAAAATTTCGTTTTGTATTTACTTTTGGTTGGATTTGGTTGGATCAAGAGCCTCGATGGGATTCAAATACAGGAACAGGAAGCCACCTACGCAATTGTGTTTCGCGCCCTGCCACCCAATTTTGGAGAACACACCTACATCTGTGATCTTATCTGATTTCACTACTTGCAGAAACACTACCACCACCAACAAGTTTGAGTGTAAGCTGTCTGAATTGTTTCCCACCAAGTTGTTCAGAACTCACCAGATGAAATCAACAAATAAAATGACTATTCAAATCAGCTTGCCATGTGTATAGAAAAGTTTATCAACGTAAATCCCCAATGATTTGGTTAATGGTGGAATGTGAAAACATTAGAGCTATTGAGATTACTTTGTAGCTCAACTGGTAGAGCGTTCATTTCATAGGTGGGTTCGAAATCCCAAAGTGTCAACTAATACCTGGGCGTTTAAAACAAGTAATTTTGGCGTCCTGAACTACCAACGTACTCTCAAACTTCATGCAATTATATATATTTTTACAGGATGCATCGCAAATATAATGGTCTTTTGATGAATCTTATTAATTGTTTTTTGATTTTTTTCCGAAAATCACTTAGTAAATCTCTTTCGTCTCAGTAAATCAATATGATGAGCGATTATTTTCTATTTTTCAGTCTAAAAAATTGAACATTTTAGTAAATTATTCCGGTTTGTTTCTAATTACGTTGCTGTGTGTAAGACTGTGTTATATCCCAGCGTATATAATACAACCGTGGATCGTTCACCCATCCTAAAATTTAATCATATTAATAAACCATATTCATTCGGTATGATATCTTGGGTCAACTTCAACAGCATTTCACATGAAATCTCATATTATTCAAAGTTTTAATACTCAACAGCTGTGAACACGAATTGAACAACGAGCCTTTCTGTTTGAAAACCCTCCCCTTAAAATGATACTGTATTTTAGGCAAATGCCTTTTTCGGAAAATGATGTCATAATTTCTGAGAATAAATGTGATCATGTAAAGCATGCAGACTTAGGGGATTATTTTCAATAAATTTACCTAGAATCTCACTCCAATGAGGTGATACAGTTTTCCCGTCGGAAGTTAGTTCCCCTGCAGGCCAATCTCTCCAATGCTGTTGCTGCTGCCAATCTGACTGAATAACTAAACGGTAGACTGCGGTGTTACATGCACAGCAGCGTCGTACAGGTTTGGGAAGTTCCTGTACAGAACACGTTCCTGATTCATCTGTCCCGTAGAACGCACTGTCACTGTATCGATCACGCTCCACCAT